>VKOC01049112.1:0-29750 GCA_009364415.1 Spea multiplicata
TCACCACCACTCTCTCCACTCCTACCATACCAACTGCCTTTTCCCCTACAACTAAAGGAGATAGCCACTCTTCTGTCTTCCTCTCACCCAACAACCTGTCCCCTCGACCCCATCCCTTCACACCTCAACGTCTCTGTCCATCCCTTGGTCCATCACTTACCCACCTATTTAATCTCTATCATCTGAATCTGTACCATCTGCCTTCAAGCATGCGCTAATCACACCCATGCTAAAGAATCCTTCCTCAGATCCCGTCTGACTAACTACGCCCTATCTCTCTGCTTCCTTTTACCTCTAAGCTGCTTGAACGGATTGTGTACAATCGCCTCACTAACTTCATCTCCTCTAATTCCCTCCTTGACCCTCTACAGTCTGGTTTCAAACTCCTTCACTCTACTGAAACGGCTCTAACAAAAGTCTCCAATGCCTCGCTCTCTGCCAAAGCTAAAGGTCACTACTCTATTCTAATTCTACTGGATCTCTCTGCTGCTTTTGATTCTGTTGATCACCGCCTTCTTCTAGACTCACTTGCTTCTATGGGCATTCGAGATACAGCTCTCTCCTGGATCTCCTCATATCTGTCTAACCGTTCCTTCTGTCAACTTCTCTGGCGAGACATCATCGCCCCTTCCACTTTCGGTTGGTGTCCCCCAAGGCTCAGTCCTCGGCCCTTTGCTGTTCTCTTTATACTTCCTCTCTTGGTAAACGAATCAACTCATTTGGCCTCCAGTATCATCTCTATGCAGATGATCCCCAAATCTCCCTGTCTTCTCCTGATCTCTCTCCATCTCTCATGTCCCGGATCAACAGCTGCTTGTCTGCTATTTCTCCATGGAAGTCACAACACTACCTGAAACTTAATGTTTCTGAACTCATTATCTTCCCTCCCTCCATCTCCACTACCTGAATTCTCTATCCCCATTAACATGACTATCTCTCCTACTAACCAGGCCCGATGCCTTTGGGTCGTCTGACTCAAACCTCTCCTTCATCCCTCACATTCAGTCCCTCGCCAGATCCTGCTGCTTGCACCTAAAAAACCTCTCTCGTATCCGCCCATTCCTCACCCAAGAATCTACAAAAACTCTGGTTCATTCACTTATTTCCCGCCTTGACTACTGCAACACGCATCTGGTTGGCACTCCAATGTCTTTACTCTCTCCTCTACAGTCTATCCTAAATGCTGCTGCTAGGGTCCTCTTCCTTGCACGTCGCTCCTCTTCTGCTTCCCCCCTCCGTGAAACACTCCACTGGCTTCCAACTACCTTTAGAATTAAATTTAAGATCCTGGTACTGACATATAAGGCCATCCACAATACTGCCCCCCCATAACACTGCCCCCCCATAATACTGTTCCTCCATACATTTCTGACCTCATTAGCAAATACTCTCCTACTCGATCCCTACGTTCCTCCCATGGGCTAAGGCTCTCCTCCTCACTCATCACCTCTTCCCGTCTACAAGATATCACTCAGGGTTAAGAAATCAGGTGCTAGGTAGAGTACACTGAGAAGGGGGTCTAACTATGGGAGAAGGGGTGAGAGCACTGGTGGGGTTAGCACAGACAATATGGAGCTGCATAGTACTAAACCTGCTGTCAAGAATTATTTGTCAACTGTTACACCAGAAATGGGTAGTAACCTTAAATGTCTTTTAGCAAATGCTAGAAGCTTGGCAAACAAAATGGGTGAGCTGGAAATATTGGTAAGTAATGAACAATACGACTTGATCGTTATCACGGAAACGTGGTGGGATGATACGCATGACTGGTCAGTAAACTTACAAGGACATTCACTTTTTAGAAGAGACAGAGTAAATAGAAAAGGGGGGGATTTGTTTATATGCAAACCCTAGACTAAAGCCCAGTATTAAGGAAGCTGCGCATGATAACCTACATAGTAGAAAGTCGCACACTACTTGTGGGTTATGCTACAAGCCACCCAACATTAGCAATGAGGGGGAAGATCAGCTGCTATTTCACATTGAGAAGGCTGTGAATAGGAATGAAGTTTTAATCATGGGAGATTAATTACCCAGATAGATTGGATTAGTGGAACTTGTTCCACGACGGGCAGCAAGTTTCTGAACCTGCTTAATGACCAATTTATGTCGCAATTAGTAGAGACCCCAACCAGAATGGATGCCTGTCTGGATCTGGTAATAACGAACAATGAGGAACTTCTCAAACATTAAACAGAAATAGTGACCATAACATGGTTTCACGTTCCTCCTCCTTCGGCAATCAACCCCACTGCCACTCTCCGCTTCTGTCTCCCAACCAGAGTGGAGAAAGTTCACGCTCGGTCTTCCTCACATCTCATTAAATGCCCTCTCGACACCATCCCATTATACCCAATCCCATCACTCTCCTCTAGCCCTCACTCCTATCTTCAACTCCTCACTCCACTTGTATATTCCCATCCTCTTTCAAACATGCACAAGTCACTTCCATCCTCAAGTAGCCCTGCCCTGATCCAAATTCCCCTGCTAACTACAGCCCCATATCACTATTTCCAACAACATCTAATTCTTAGAAAAACTAATCTACCACCATCTGACCCACTTTCTGTCCTCAAACTTCCTGCAATCTGGCTTCTGTCCACAGCACTCAACTGAAACTGCTCTCAAAGTCAAACTACCCTCCATCTGCTAGAAACAATGGCCACTATTCTAACCTAATCTTACTTGACCTCTGTGCTGCTTTTGACAGTCGACCAATCCATCCACCTACAGACTCTCAGCTCTCGGTGTCCGTGACACTGCTCTCTCCTGGATGCAAAACAACAATGTTGCAGAATCCTGTAATACCTTTTTACTGGACTAACCGTATTTAAGAAATAAATAAGACAAGCTTTCGGGAGTCTTCCCTTTATCAAGTCAAAAGCATGACCAAGGAAGTGAAAAACAGTTTAAAAAACTAAGTACAGGTGTCACACCAACTGGTGTAGTATGTACATGAACTGGCTACCCGGTAGAGATGGCACGGCCAATTTCATTATGTGAGGGGTTAATTCGATTGTATAGGCATGTGGTGCCAAAAGGTCTTAAGATAAATTTGTCTTTTGAAAATGGGACTCCTCATAGATCCTGGATTCTTTGATATGCTAAGTGACCACTAGCAGTCAGGGAAACCATTTCATATCCAATCCATATCAATAATAACTCATATATTCATTATCGTACCTCCTTTTGTGCATCTAGAACGGGGAAAGCGCACCCTACAAAAAGTACAAACATGGAGGCGCCACTTAACCAGTTTGGAAGGAATTGTGAAGTCTATGATGTTCAGTCATAAGTAGCAAGTGTGACATATCTATGACTTCACAATTTACAGGAAATTCATAAGTGCATGAATTATGGCTGTGGTGAGCACAGGAGGGACGATAGAATGAAAATAAATTTGGGCTGATATGGTACCCCTTCCCTCCGCTTATACCACCTCTGGGCCGGCTTGGAAACTCGAGATGAACTGGGAAAGAGTATAAAATTAACGAGAGAAGATGGGTCAGTGTGCTTACTAGGGGCCAAGATCTAATTTTGATTAAGTCGCCATCTTTCCCTGCCGGAGCCCTACAGACAGAGAAACTGTTAACTACTCACTTGAATGGTAAAGTAAGCTTTTCTGGAATTTTCTCCTTTTTATTTTATCTGTTGGTGTAAATAATCTGTTTATCATCTTTTTGTATGCACTGTGATTATTTGTTCATAAATATTCCTTTATTAAGTTCTGTCTTTGTCTGGTAAAGACTTGCGTTACCTGATTAGACCATTTTATTGGTAATTTGAAGTCACATAATTGTGTTAAAATATACTGTGTGGGTTTTTAGTCTGATTCACTTGGGGTACCAAGGCACCCCATTTATAAATTGTCTTGGTGGTGGCAGCGTTATTTTGATATTAGTTATATCATTATAGTTAATTGCGGGTGGTATTAAGGGTGGATATTTGTATTTTTATCACTATTTCCGGTCTAGGGCAGACAGATAGTGAATTTTAACCCTTTTACCACCAGAACCAAGTCACACGCACGCTTGGAGTAGTGCGTTCGTGACAACAGGGGGTTAAACAAGGTAGAGAATTTGCAGACAAACCTTGAGGGTCATAAATAGAAAAGAGTGGCAAGAAAGCCACAGAAAGTTCCATAATGCATTTAATACATTTCACCCATCTATCAAACTCAAAATGGACTTCTCCACAGAAAGTGTAAACTTCTTGGACACAACTGTCACAATAAACAAGGACACGACATACATCCCTGTACAGAAAACCCACAGACCGATCCAACTACCTGCACAAATCCAGCTTCCATCCATCCCACACCAAGCAAGGCATCATCCATAGCCAAGCCACCAGGTACCACCGGATCTCCTCCAACACAGATGACAGAGACCTGCATCTAAAAACACTCAAACAAAAGGGATACAAACCAAGGATCAAGAAAATGAACTCTGCTCTACAAACACCGCGTGAACCCCTGTTACAATACACAGACATCCTCACGCGTACCTGTAGTAGCCGCGTAGTCATGCCCTAGGAGAAATAAGACAAATCATCAAGGATCTGCCGCCAATGCTAGCGGAGGATGAGGTATTAAGAAATTATCCCTGAACCCCCCCCATCTTATCCTTCAAACAACCAGCGAATCTTAAGCGAAAGCTGGTGAGTGGGAAACTACATACTGAAACACAGATAACGGAACTGTGGAATCTTAGGATGCGGAGAGTAATAAGAGGTTAACCGTTTTCTGCATTTTGGCGATAGGAGTCTGCTCTGGGAGGTAGTATTCTGTAGAGGGTGGCACAAAAAGAAAGGACACTCCACCTCGAAGGGAGGCGATAGAATTGAGGAATCGCTATATTCCACTAGATCAGAGCCCTTGGAAAAGAAAAAGATACCAAAGAGAACAAGAGGACAGAGGGGTAGAGGAAAGGGGACAGAATGCAACCAGATACTAATACCGGAAGATGAGGGTATTAACATATCCCAGACACAACTTGAACAAAGTGAGATTCATCTCCTGAGAAAAAGGCCTCAAATTCGCCCCAGCCAAAGGCCCTAATCCCTTTGACCTTTTCTTGACACCCAGAAATATCTAAAGGAAGCTCACGGTAAAAAGATTTTTTTGTAAAACTGCGAAACCAGTGGAACAGACGGAAAATATTAATATAAATAACCAGGATCAATTCACACACACAAATCTTAAACCAAAATCGAAATTTTTCCCATACGGTGATAAGAGTGAACACATTGGAGTTTTCACTGACCTAGTCTTAAAAGAGATGGAAAATCTAACATTAGTTGGATCCTTACTTAGTTTCTTATATGTAACCATATCCCCCAAAATTCTGTTGGCTTCTTTCAGATAGTATGTTCTATCCATCACTATTATCGCCCCCCCTTGTCCGCCTGTTTGACCACTATGTCATGTTTTTCTTTTATGGAACAAAGAGCCGACTGTTCTTCTTTACTTAAGTTAAATACTTTTTGTTTTTAATGATTTCAGTACAATACTGTATGAAATACTAGATAGGGGCCTCAATTCAGGCATTTTAAACAAAAAAGAATACAACTATCTTAAGAAGGAACACCCCAAAATATCGGTATTTTATTTCCTCCCAAAAGTACATAAGAATATGAAGGAACCCCCAGGTAGACCAATAATCAGTGGTCTAGACTCACTAACTTGTAACACGTCAAGAGTACGTAGACCATTTTTTACAGAAATATGTATCAAAGACCCCAGCATACTTAAAAGATACTACACATTTACTAAACACTTTAAAGGATATAGAATGGGCTCCTGGATGGCTTTGGGCCACGATGGATGTTTCTTCATTATATACAGTTATTATACAAAAATCTTTTATTCTCGAATGTATTGAATACATCCTCAAATATAACTACTTTTGGTTTGAGGAACAGTTCTATTTACAATTATGTGGTACGGCTATGGGCACCAGGTTTGCACCCAGCTACGCAAATCTGTTCGTAGCAGAGTGGGAAAATCAGTCAATATGGAACAATCCCCATGGTGCAGACCTGGTGCTCTGGAGAAGATACATAGACGATAATCCTCATCATTTGGAAAGGAACAGAAGAGAGTTTACATACACTACATAAATAACAATCACTTCAATCTCAGATTTACCTCCAATATTCAAACCACCCAGATTGAATTCTTGGATGTTGAGCTATTCATTGAGAACAACAATATTATGTCCAGGAATTACACGAAACCCACTGACAAAAATGGATATACACATTACACCAGCTGTCACCATCCCCAATGGCTCGATAACATCCCCAAGGGGCAACTCATGAGGGTCAAACAGAATTGCTCAAAAATGGAGGACTTTGAAAAAAAAAAAAAAGTGGACGAAATAAAGAAATTTATAGAAAAACAATATCCAGTAGAAAAAAATAATAAATAGTTTCCAGCAAGTAGAGAAGATGGATCGACAACAACTATTAAAACAGAAAAATAAAACTCCAGAGAGACATAAAGAGAAGAACTTCAGTTTCTCTTTCTTCACTAAATACAACACACAAGCTAATAAAATAAAAAAAGATTTTGAACAAACATTGGCACATCCTACAGAATGACGAAATCTTTTAAAAAAACGGGATTGTTAAAAACGATCCTAGCCCCAAGTGTGTTACTTAAAGTCAATACAAATTTAGACACAGACATTTTTAGGAACTAGGCCTAAAGGTTTTCACAAATGTGGAAACTGCAAGATGTGTACCTTCTTGCCAAAAAGAACTGACCATTTTACATGTCACAAGACAGGTCTTACATATACCATTAAGCACTTCATCAGCTGTTCCACAAAAAACATAGTATACTTATTACAATGCGGTTGCGGCCTTCAGTATGTAGGGAGGACCATCAGGCCCATGAAAGAAAGAATCCTTGAACACCTAGGGAACATTAGAAATAAAATCCAAAAACATTCCTTCCCCCGACATTGTAATACATGTCCTCTTTTCTCGGTCCAGACTTTTCACTATATTAGTGGTATGATAATTCCATTTGTTTGGCAAAATATATGGTTTCCAGAATCCGACTACAGGAAGAGCTGGGACATCTTGACACTCTACTTAAGTGTAAGTGCAATACAATCCTTGCGTTTTTCCACTTTAAACACTATAGTATTGGTTTTCTATGTGTTTTCTTCATATATGCTGCATTCGTGAACCACGAAAGAAGAATCCAGAGCTACAAAACTTAATTGCTCTTGATCCAAAAGAAGGCAAAAATCAACAGATGTGGGAAAGGCTGAACTTGGATGGATGCATGTCTTTTCAGCCTAACTATAATCACTCCCCAGCGGCTGAGCAAATGCCTGGGAGATGGCGCAGCAGGCATCACCACTCACCAGTTGCTGTGCATATCCAGGAAAAGAATAAGACAGGCCCTCTCCCCAACAGCTGGATTATCCAGGAGTGGATGCATGTGGCTGTTACAAGTTTAACCCTTTAGGATCTTTATACAATGCAGGTGGATGAGACTAAATTACCATCTGCGGCCCCCGGGAGGTGCCAGGCAGTATGCACAGATTAGCAACCCCATGTTGAAGGGACTACCGCCACCCTGTCTTCTCCCCAGCGGCCGAAAAGACTTCAGTGTGAAGGTGCAGTTAGCAGCTCTACAGCGGCAGTTATTTTTCGGGAGGCAGAGGTCAGGCAGGCGCGTACTGTTCTTGGAGGTCATGGATGGGTCATGTGAACCAATTATTGAGTTAACCTGTTTTGGGTCTCCTTCTGGGTCAGTCCCATTTGGAAGGGGGAGAAATGGAACCTTATGTTACTGGGGCTTTTGGATGGGACTGACAATGGGCCCTTCCTACTGATTTTCCCCTGGTGCATGTTTAACGCATTTCCCACTCAGATGTCAGCCGACATCCCGGTCTAGGAATGACTATTGTGTTGTGTGAAGAAATGTTGTTATGTTATATTAAGGTGTTAGGTATTTTGTGTTTGATTAACTGCACCCCACACTGCTGTGTATCTAATTAATGTAATTTTGTTTGCAGGCACTGCTGTATTTAGCTTGGACAAGCAGGCGAATCTTGAGCAAATCTTGCTGACATTTCTCAGCGAAGTTACAAGCAAATGATTATTGGGAGGGGCACACTGCAGTGTAAAATACAAAAATTGATAAGGGCTATTTCATGTGTATTGCTAATTAAGTAACCACCTCTGCGAGTTCTGCTGCATTTAGCTTGGACAATGTTATTGACATGAAAAATGAGGCGATTTGAGATGAAACTGTGCAATATTGTAAACAAAATGGCGTAGACGGCAGGTTTTTGCCAGAAATTGAGTATCGGCAGTTAATAACCAAAATTGACCAATAGTATAAAATATTTTTTTCTGTAAATATTGATAAAATTATTTTTTTCAAGTGTGATTTAGTAAGCCTCCCAAGTTATTTTTCCCCCCCACAACTGCAAGAGGCTTCTCCATTTAATGGTGAGTTTGAAATCATTAATCTTGGTTATGTTAATTCTGTGGGGCGAGTCATTAATATGGTGTAGGCTTCGGCCCTAAGGATTATTACATCCAAGAGTAAGCACTTAGATTTTTCTTGTATGCCTGAGTGTATGAATATTTAAAGTAATAAACTTAAAGGGCACAAATAATTCATCTGTTAGAGGTGGGACTTTAGTGTTCCTTGTTAAAAGTGTAACTAGCTTAAACGTATCGCATTAGTGATAGTCACTGGTATTCAGTTGCATTGGATTCTCCTGTTAAAGGGCGACTGGTATAATTGTGTTACGGAAATGTTAGTTATTTGACGCAAACTTTAAAGCATATAGGAAGTCGCCTCTTGTACGCGTGTTGCATGAGTGTGATTGTTCATTCACGTTGTGTGCTCTGTCCTTTACAGTATATTTTACCTGTTTCTCTAGTGTGAAAGTAGATACACGCAAGTGCGTGTAAAAAAAACAAACTAAGATAAGAGCAGCATGTGTGTACGAGCGGTACGATATATACTAGTAATAGTAAGGCTCACTACAAACACGTGTTCTTGTCCTGCCATCTGTGCTTGAGATTCTGCTGTCTGATTGCATTTGAAGTATATCTGACTAACGGAATGAGTTTCATTAAGAAGAAGTTGAGAGCAATGGTGGGGGATAAAAGACCCAAATTTGGGGCCGTACCACATTGGACTACCACTACGGGCAGATGGAATGCTATAGCTAGTCCGTTGTGTACCCAGAGGTTGGTGAAGAGATAGGAGGATATGGTACTGAAGCTTGATTTAGGGATCTATCCCAAACATGAGAGCAGAGCTGCAGCAGAAGTGGGCTGGATTATCTTGCATGATTTAAAAAATTAGGTAGTACAGAGACAGGCCCTAGAAAATGAGTTAAACCAAAGTAAAACAAAAAAATTGTTATTGTCAAATGAATGTTTGGAAAGTAACAATGCCCGTAAGGAGGAAATACAGGAAACTACTACTTTGCCAATTACCAAATTAAATCAGTCGCTTGTCAGATATTTTATGATAGAAAACATGTATTCTATATATTCTGTATTTTACATGAACACAAAATGGAGTCAGTTAAGGAGTAGACACTGCATATCCTTAGGAATGTAAATTGGAATGGGGGATACGTCGTAAGACCACCAAAACCTAATTTACTATTAGAAGTCCTAATTATAATGGGTAAAACCCACCATTATGATTGGAGAATTCCAATCAAGAGGTGGAGGCTATGATAATAAGCTTAGGTCTTTGATAATTTTAGACCTAAAAACGGACCCTAAGAAACTGACCCTAAAGAACTCGCCCTGGAAAACAGACAGACCCGGACAGACTCATTTAAATTTACCCTAGAGAATTTGGAACATCTTAAGATCCTGGCACCATAATTTTACTCTTAGAGTTACTTTGAGTTCTAACCTATATAATTTTTAGAAAGTTATTTTTTCCCACTTAAATTCTTGCCACTGAACCTGGATTAATTTCTACAAGGACCGGTTGGACAACAGCAACAAGTGGTGGTAAATATAATTGTTTTATTATTCTGAATAGAGGTGGATTTTGTCTTCATATAGAATTCCCTGTTTTTGGGAAATAGTATATGGCGTTATTGTACATATTATTGTATATGGCGTTATTGTATATGACGGCTTGTGAGACTGCAGCTTATAACCCGTGATAATAACAATAATGAAAAGGTATTTTTACCTGTAGATGAAGTTTGACATTATTTGCATCTATTAGGAATTTCACTAAATACTCTTAGACATTATTAAATTTTAATTTGTCATATTAGTTAAACTAATATATAAGAGAAATAGTGATAATTTTATTACTGCCCTGATTATTATCAATTTTTGGTTGCTGAGTGGACTGGAAATTAAGTGTGTTAGACTCAAAGTATTAATTAATATTGATAACTATCGATAATATACTGTATTTGGAAATAATTCAATTTTTATATGTTTTAAGAACTTTGCGTTTTATATCATGCACTGTGTGACTCATATAGATTTTATAAATTGTGTTTACAATAAATAATATTTTTGATTGACTTGACCTTGACCTAGCTGCAAAGCTCGCCCACTTATCACCCAGAGAAAACGTAGGGTACACAGGGACTGATGGTAATGAAGTGCATGAAAGTGCACGAGATGAGATATATGAGGTAGTACGAGGTTATTCACAACTGGAGTTAACCAAGATTACAAAACTTTATAAGCAGACTCAGGGTGAAAGCATTGGTGAGTGGTTGTTGCGTGTGTGGGATACTGGGGCAGATAAGATCATTCTTAATGCTGATGAAGCCGTAAGCATTGGTCAGCTCACGGGTAATCCACGGATGACACAGGTGTTGAGGTTAGTGAGGAACATTCATGGCGATTTCAGTTTAATGGATATCATTAAACGTGCACTACTAAAAGTTTTCCCACATGACACCAACATTGAACCACATACACAGTGGCACACCATAAAAGATGCCATAACCAGAGTCCGTATTATGGGTTGTGTAGCAGGTTTTAGACAAGGATCACTGGAAGGGGCCTGATGCCGAGGAAATCACTGCAAGCATGAGGTCTAGGTTCCCAAGAACAGCCCCCAGTGCTAAAAAGATCCCTATTGTCTATGCTAAATGGCACGGCGGAAAATAAGCAGATTTTTTGTGATCACACAAAGGCTAGTGGAATATGAATTGGAGGAAAAGGTAAACCAGAGAAGGTGGTATATCCATGGTCAGTATGTCAGACAGATAATACTGTAAATCCTCCCAAGGGTAAACCTAAATGGAATAAATATCAGGATGCTTCACAACGTACTAGAATATCTAGGAAAGAGATGATTGCGGATCTTGAGAAGGCTGGTATAAATGAGTCATTTTCAAATGTTGGTACTGGTGTCTTGTTTAGAAGGTGGAGAGCATTAAAGAAAAGGGTACAGGTACACACTGCATCTACGGGTCCCATACCAGTTAAGAAGTTAATTACTTTTGATGGTCCCATTTCTAAGGCTCACCCCACTGAAACTAGTCTCAAATATATGCAATCTGATAAATATCCTGATACTAATTCTTGTCCTCCTGTTTCCACTCCAAGGAAAACAAAGTCCCTGTACCCGACTGCCAAGTTGAAGGCTATTGCAAAACAAAGTGTAGTGGACTGATGGGACGGCCGATCCCCGGCACGGAACACATTACCAATTATGGCTGGGGATCGAAGGCCCCTTGTTTCTTTAACAGTTTGGTGGGGAAAGGGAAAACACCACACCAAGGTTCTAGCTTTAGTTGACACTGGGGCTGAGGTAACAGTGCTTCATGGGCCTCCAACTCATTCATGGGCATCCTGGCTCACTACGCAGAGATGGCCAACGTTTGACTGCTGGGTATGCAGTGCCATTCCTGTCAACAAGACTGGCTTTGGATGGCATCGTGAGACAGATAAACCCATATATACATATAGTTAACCCACCCAACAAAGGCGCCATCTGTATTTATTCAAAAGGTGCTGGCTACAATACCATCAAGTTGGGTGAATCCAACTGTTCTCAAGCTTGGGTAACTGGTTATAGGGACAGAGATTCTTGGAGTATACAGCTAGTAGAATCCTCCCCAATAATAAAGTTTGTCCAGCCATCCCCCCGGTATGTTTGGAGAAGATTAAACTACCCTTTTGTTACTCTATTATTGGAAGCATGCTTTACTAATCACACAGGTGGAAGTTATGATGTGCTGCCAAAGAATACATACTATGTGAGAATTGGACATAAGTGGTTGCCATGGAATTGGGAGGGTGAATGTTGCATTGGAACTGTCATACCTGCCATTCGCACAACCACTGAGTTTCCAAGTGGTAAAATCAGAAACAAGAGGTGGGGAAACGTCATTTTCCAAATTGGGGTGTTTACTGGGCGTATGATAGAATTGAGACCCTCCAGCACATTTTGGAAAAAGGCTTTGGACACCACGCAGGATGCTATAAAGAAACTCTCAAGAGCAGCTACAAATAAGGGCAGTAGCTCTCCAAAATAGTCTAGCCCTAGATTATCTCCTTGCTGCCAAGTGAGGAGTCTGGTTTGGTGGGTAAGGAGTGCTGCAGCTACATAGTGAACAATGAGGGCGAGATTAAGCATGATATCTCTAAGCCGACAGCGATAAAGGAAAAGCTCCATGAAGCACCAAACATCGGTTTATTAGGGTGGTTGGGGAGCTTGGGAAATACAGTTGTACATGGTTTGATTGCCACATTAATTTGTATTTCTTTGTTTTATGGAAGTGTACATGTTGTATGTTTCGTAGACTAGCAGACATGGATTTTATTAGAGTATAACATTGGTCAATTATGGAGTAAAATCAAGAGGTGGAAAGTTATGGACACGAAAAATGAGGTACATTTTTTGGCGCTATTTGTACCCATAACTCCCATATAAACTCTGAGATTCCCCATTTAGTAGATATTCCCTGGGTAAGTGGCAGTCTCCAGCACTGAAAGGGTTAATTTCAAACAAAAGAGGCCTTTGTAGTCCCGGAAACCGGTAATGACCAGTTCTATCTGGTCACTACTGTAAAAAATGGCCAAAATTTTTTTTTATTTTTTTTTTTTAGGGAAAGCATGTTCGGAGGCAGGGAATGGGAGGAGAGTAGGGGGGAAAATGGGCAAGGGAAAAGGGGATTTAATCCCATGCCTTACATTGAGAGGAATTGCATTTGGAGAGGAGAAAGAGGAAGACCCACATTAGAGCTGCAGGAAGTATGAAAGGCTTTTCCCTCCTGTTTCTCACCGTAAGATTACCTGGGATTGGATAAGTATTAAAATCGTATAGATTCTCATTTTTATACTTTAATTGTAAATCACTTGTGTAGATCCATGCTAATCTGCTAAACATAGCGCATTTACTATGGTATTGATGTTTGTAGGTATGTTTTCTTATTAAACATTAACTGTGTCGGTTCCCGAGTGATTGTGAAATTGGGGTCAACTGCAGGTACAAGACATTTGCTGCCAAATTACCTGTTACATCTTATACTATAAATTTTATAGTTGAACAAAACTTCAGTGTTCCGGGGTGTTTTCAAACGCATTTGGGTACTATTAACTTGGCTTGTGCCTTCTGCCTGAGTTTCACGTGCTCGGCAGCCATTTTGGGACTTTGAACAAAAGAGCACATGGTCTGTGGCCATCTTTGTTTGACACAGCTGATATCGAAACCTTTTTGCACCAAATATTGCATAGTTTCACCTCAAATCACAGACAAGCAGGCAAATCTTGAGCTGGGGTGATTCTTGCTAACATTTCCAAGCATAGGAGATACAAAAGCAAGGAGGGTAAAGTATAAATCCTTGTAATTCCATATATATAATTATATATAGTGTCTTACATTAGTGAGCATGTTGGATAATGCCACTCAGTGCATGTATTGCAACATGTATGTGCTCTTGGAGCAAGTTCCCCAGGGGCCATATTGCTGTTGCAACTGGGAGCAGGTTGCTACTTTGGAATGTACTATACTAGATGTAAAGCAGCAACACTGAGTGACAAACATGGAGGAGCTTACTGCTTATGGAGCAGGCATTGGCTGGGACCAGTGTAGATGGGGAAGAGGTCTCTAGAGCAGATAGCTGGGTTAGTTGTGTTCTGGGCTAGTTCACCCCAACATAATTTGTCAGTTTGTGTGAAGATGCTGGGGAGACCCGCTCAGAAGAAGGATTTCTGGGCAGGCTGAATCCTAGCAGCCAGGAGAGTAGCCTTTCCAACATAATAGGGGAGCCGTAAGGAAAGGAAGGCCAGACAGGTGCTGGTAGTAATCAATTATAAGGCAGGTTGACGGGGTAATCTGTCGCCAGTACCCCGAACAGTATGCCGTCTCCCTGGTACGACTTATTGCAGACCGGGTAGACAGATTGTTGGGTTGAAGCTTGAGATGATCTTGCGGTCATAGTGCACATTGGTACAAGGGTAGGTGGGAGGGTCCTTCCAAACTATTTGAGGGTACTAGGTCAGACTCCAAAGTAGTGATGCATGACTGGTCAGTAAATTTACAAGGATACTCAACTTTTTAGAAGGGAAAGAGTAACTAGAAAAGGGGGAGGGATCTGTTTATATGCAAACCCTAAACTAAAGACCAGTATTAAGGAAGCTGTGCATGATGACAGTAGTTATGTTGAGACGCTGTGGGTAGAGATTAACCTAGATAGTAAAAAGTCACACTACCTGTGGGTTATGCTACAAACATTAATAATCAGCTGCTATTTCACATTGAAAAGGCTGCAAATAGGAATGAAGTTTTAATCATGGGAGATATTAATTACCCAGATATAGATTGGATTAGTGGAACTTGTTCCACGATGGGCAGCAAGCTTCTGAACTTGCTTAATGACCAATTTATGTCGCAATTAGTAGCGACCCCAACCAGAATGGATGCCTGTCTGGATCTGGTAATAACGAAGAATGAGGAACTTCTCAAACATTAAACACTTGGGGAATAGTGACCATAACATGGTTTCATTTGAGATTAATTCCAAAAAGCAAATGGGTAACTGCTCTACCAAAACACTTAATTTCAGAAGGGCAAACAGACTGCAAAAGATTCTAACACATTTAACATCTCTTCTAACCTTAGAATATGATAAAGGGACCATATGAAATTATTAGTATAGGCAATAGTCAAACATATGTAATCATTGGGCATAAATAAATGATAATTAAGATATATTTATATGTTTAAATTATAGGCTTCAAGGTTTCGTTGACCTTAATTAAGGAATGAAGGATTTGCTGAACATGCAGTCTATAGATAGGATAGTAACTTGGTAATGCATGGTATAGTTGTAACTGTAAAAGGACATTACAGTAGGCTTACAGTGACCACCTAAAATAGGGTTTAGATGTGTAAAGATCTTAGTGAGCTGTTTACCCAATTAGGTGAAGACCAATACAGTGACATCATTATCCAATCTACATATAAAGCTAGGCTTTTGTAAGACATGGGGAGGCATGGAGGAGAGGTAGAGGGAAGATGTTCTTGCCATCCACGGACTCTTCTCGTCCCAACACTCCCTCCCTCCATCCATCCTCAGGAATACATAGGACAGATGTCATCAACTAAATTCCCTTCCAAGGTTTTGTAAGACTTGTTTCGTATTTTTGTTATCTTTATATTCATCTATTTTTGTTTGTATTAAAATGTTTCACCTTTGTTTGCATCTAAGTGACTCTGCCAATTTGACGCACAGATTTATGTGTTGTTCCCAATTATACGAAGTTTGTGTTTGGCTCCATATATTTTTATTACACAGACAGGCTAAAGGTCAGCTATGGAATGTGTAGACTGGGATGGATTGTTCTCTTTACAACTGAACAAAGCTGTGTGATCAACCTCTCCACTCTCTAAACAGGGATGAACTGTCTATACTCTCTAAAGGTCTATTTTGCCCAACAAGACCTCTGGACAAAATAACCCGGTGCAGAGATATGGTGGAATTCTACCCAAAACCTTGACTATGAATTCATATGACAAAACAGGCAGTGAAACCTGTGACACTATGAAAAGATACAAATTGACTACAAAGAAATCCATCTGGACACCAAAACCAGGATATAACCTTACACTTGGCCGATAGAGAGCTTTAGACAGTCAACTTGGAAATATTAGAGAAACAAACCAAACAGACTGCCAACTTAACTAGGAAGGAACAGAAGGCTATTAGATCCCTTAAGAACGATCAAGACATCACAATTAAACTAGCAGACAAGGAAGGTACTGTGGTTATTATGGACACTGAGGATTACATAAAAAGCAGAGACAACTGATACACTATGTCCAACTTCAGGAGGACCCCGCAAACACCTACACTAAAAACACCATAAAAGAACTGCCGCCCAACATCAGGTGGAAGGCTTAGTGCCAACTGACCCACAAAGTAGGCTCCTTCTACATGCTCCCCAAAATACACAGAGGTAAACCCTGGAAGACCCATAATTCCAGGAGCTGGAAACCTTACAGTAAACATTTTCTGGCTGGGTTGAAAAAATCCTTAAACCCTTAGTAAAGGGATTGCCCAGTTACCACCAATCTCCTAAACAAGCTTACCAATGTTGGCAGTTCCTGATGGCACCATTCTTGTTACCATGGATGTAGAATCCCTCTACACCAACATACCCCATTGTGATGGTATAGCAGCTTGCCACAAATACCTAGAACAGGAGAACCTAGGGATGGAACCCATAACACAACTAATACAGTTTATTCTCAACCACAACTGCTTCACATTTGGACAGGACTTATCTCCAGAAAATGGGGACTGCAATGGGAACACAAACATGGCCAAACTGGAGGAGGACTACATCTCCACCTGCCACAAACCACTGGTATATCTCTGCTACATAGACGATATACTAATCTGGACTGGTAGCAAAGAGGAACTCCTCAGATTTCATGAAGACTATAATGCCTTTCATCCCAACAAACGTGAAACTGAGCTACTCCCGCACTAACATCCAATTCCTAGACACTACCATCTACATTAAGAACAAGTCCATTCAGATGTCACTATTGCAAACCAACCTATCTGAAACACAACAGCTTTCATCCCATACATACCAAAAACTCAATCATATACAGTCAAGCCATTAGATATAACCACACCTGTTTGTATCTTATGGACCAGGATAAACACCTCCAGAATCTCGGGAAAGAATTCATCAACCATGGGTACAGTATAAGAATCAGACTCCCACAGAAAGCTATGTCCTAATATTCCCAGAGAAAACCTCCTGAGATGCCACATTAGTGGTAACCTACAATCCACAAGAAATTACAAGAAATCTTGTTTCCATTCAAACAGCCTCCCAATCTCATACAATGGATAGTAAAGAGCACCCTTCACAGGCAAACAGCAAATGGTACTGTAATGGTAGCTGTCTGAGACATACAAGGGTTAATGTGTATGTTTTTTCAAATTGATGTTCCTTCTTTGTATAATCCCGTTTATTGGTGCTGCTTCCTGTCTGCAATGCCATCATCTTGAGGTGATGTATTAATTAAATGCTTGAGTTAATTTCCTTTT
Organism: Spea multiplicata; assembly: GCA_009364415.1. Taxonomy (NCBI): domain Eukaryota; kingdom Metazoa; phylum Chordata; class Amphibia; order Anura; family Pelobatidae; genus Spea; species Spea multiplicata. The sequence goes on from VKOC01049112.1 coordinate 17,553, forward strand.
GTATACAAAGTACTTGGTTGTTTGTGTTTTACCCACCCATTGTTTCCCCCCATATAACCTTGTCTGCCTTGCGGTAAACAGAGAAGTCTTCCAAGAGTTTGGTGTGTGTATTTCTGAGGAGGGTTGCGCCAGAGTCTTCGGATCCTGTCAGATATTTTATGATAGAAAACATGTATTCTATATATTCTGTATTTTACAAAATGGAGTCAGAGCCATTTTATTTTATTTAATCATATAACGGTTATTTCTTTTTGTCCTTGTTCCCTCTATAATTGAGAACAAAGAAGTATTCAGTATATTTGATCCTATTAACGTTATCTTCCATGAGAAAGGTAAGGAGTAGACACTGCATATCCTTAGGAATGTAAATTGGAATGGGGGATACATTGTAAGACCACCAGAACCTAATTTACTACCTAGGAGGCAACGTCTGGAGATATGGGTGACTACAAAGACCTGAGTTACTATCTATGAGGTAACATCTAAAGATGAGGTGACCAAGGATAAATTCCTAACACATATGTAATGGTTTTTAGTTATTTCTTAGACCAGAGCGTCTCTCGCAGGTAAATTAAGAAATTACAACGGTGTAAATATGAGTAGAAATCCTAATTATAATGGGTAAAACCCACAGTTGCCATTGGAGAATTCCAATCAAGAGGTGGAGGCTATGATAATGAGCCCTGTCTTTAAAAGCTTAGGTTTTTAATAATTTAAGGACTGACCCTAAAGAACTCACCCTGGAAAACAGACAGATCCTGACGGACTCATTTAATTTACCCCAGAGAATTGGAATCTTAAGATCCTGGCACCATAATTTTACTCTTAGAGTTACTTTGAGTTCTAACCTATATAATTTTTAGAAAGTTATATTTTTCCCCACTTAATTTCTTGCCACTGAACCTGGATTAATTTCTACAAGGACCAGTTGGATCACAGCAACAAGTGGTGGTAAATATAATCGTTTTATTATTCTGAATAGAGATGAATTTTGTCTTCTTCATATAGAATTCCCTGTTTCTGGGAAATAGTATATTGCACTATTGTATATGGAGTTATTGTATATGGCGTTATTGTATATGATATGGCGTTATTGTATATGATATTATTGTATATGGCGGCTTGTGAGACTGCAGCTTATAACCCGTGATAATAACAATAATGAAAAGGTATTTTTACCTGTAGATGAAGTTTGACATTATTTGCATCTATTAGGAACTTCACTAATACTCTTAGACATTAAATTTTTAATTGTCATATTAGTTAAACTAATATATAAGAGATAGTGATATTTTTATTACTGCCCTGCTTATTATCATTGTTGGTTGCTGAGTGGGATGGAAATTAATTGTGTGTTAGACTCAAAGTATTAATTAATATTGATAACTATCGATAATATACTATATTTGGAACTGATTCAATTTGACATGTTTTAAGAACTGCGTTTTATATCATGCACTGTGTGACTCATATATAGATTTTATAAATTGTATTCACAATAAATATTTTTGATTGATTATCATTGTTGAATATATGTACTAATTTTGATGATCTGAAAGGAATTTTCAATAGGATTAAAGATATAGCAGGTATCTTCCTTAAATTAATATTGTGGATGTGGTACTACAATATTTGGTAGCGTTATTATTTTGCGTGTGATAAAATATTGGTTTTGCCTATTTTGTCTCATTAATATCCCTAACAATCTGTCAGCATTGAGCTTAACACTTGGCAGCCTCTGTAAAGGCTACGCTTGGAGGCAGAGGGATCAATGCATGCCTTCCTATCCAGGATTTACCCCAGCTCAGGTGAAACCTGCTACTGACTACGGACCCTTCAGCCTCGCTCCAGAAGTTTCCCCTACTGAGAGCAGCATCCTGGGGGAGAGGCTGCTCCAGGTGTCCATATTGTCACACCGCAAAAAATGTTTCCTAAACACGAATCTGACTTACTACAGCTAACAAGACAGCACTACAGATACTCAGGTCTCATGCAGCATCTCCATGAGGATATTCTAGCCGTCCTACGTAACAAACATCTCAGGTGATTAAAATAAAAGGTATATTACTGTACTGCAAAGATAATTGGTCCAGGCTGAACAGAATGATTGTTAAGAAGCTGAGCTGGACACTTTGCCTCCTAGTGAGTCCATCACATCAACACAACCTAAAACTCAAACGCAATCATCTGAGGTGCTGAATGCTGTAATTCAGGATGTTATTAACCATGTAAATGAACGCTATAAGAAAAATGCTGAATTATTGTTTACTAGAATGGTCAATCCAAAACATGCTACATATTGGAATTAGGGGCAATTTGTGTACAAAAACATAGTGGTGCCGGGGGGGGGGTGTACAGGTGGTGGCTGGAAATGAATAGACTGGGCACATTGTGTTACAGTCACAAAATAAAGTAACAAAGTGCTGCATTATCTACAGGCAGTGGCTGAACTGGACACTACCAACAGTTTTAGGAAATACTAGACTCTTCAGACATTCTGTCCCAAAACATTCTGTGAGTAATTTTAACTCAGTCAGCTGTAGCTACTAGGGTTTAATCAATTAGTGGGATTGTTTAGCCTTGTAACAGGCCAACACACAATGATATACGAATACAAAGTCATCTGAACTAATGGACTACATAGACTGAAAGATTTAATAGAAATTCCTCATTGGCATCAAGAAATTTAGGTGTATTTATATTTTGCATGGATCCTTTCCAAGCTCCATGTAATCATTTTCTGTGATTTGGGAGTTTTTTGTATTACAGAGCCAATACCTAAACTACCCTTAATGCCTCTACTACATGGGGTAGTAATAAGCCTACAGTGAATAATAGAGATTACATATCTATCCTACAACCAAAAGCAATAATCCTGCAGCAGTGGATGTAAGTCTACACCCAGCAGATGGAAAGGAGTTTCTATACATCGTTATAAGAAGCTACCCATAGGTGACTAAATGCCGTTTAATGTAACCCCCACTAGTATATAAATACTACAGAGAAATTATAAACTGCTCGTTCACCGAGTATCACCAAAACCCCCAGCAATGTCTATAAGACAAAGAAAACCAGCTAATAGGCAGAGAGAACCTGGAAAGAATCAACCATCCCAACTACTGTAACAGAACTGCTAACAAGCCAAGAAGAACCCCATAGCCAGGAGGGTTCTTACATCACCCACCACCTCTTGACTTCATATAATAAAACAAAAAAGTTTCTAGAATACTTCCTGCTGCTATTAGCAGTTACAACCATTTGTATTCCAATTATCTCTCTCCCTCACTATCACTCTGACCTGCCCCGCAACACAAAAATTCGCTGCCTCCCTCTGCATTATATATAGACAGCAACATTGAACACCGCCCACTCACTGGCCAATAGGAGCCCCCCCATCTGCTGTCAAACTACATCTCCCATGATCCTTAGAAGCCAAATAGTATTAGAGCATTATGGGAGTTGTAGTTCACCATTGGTTGATCAGCTGACTGCTGATGCACCTGCTGATGAGGCAGAGCCTGGAAAGCTCCGAGTTATATATTAATATGTTTATAGCTTTTTCTAGATATCAGCAGTGTTTTGGCCAGCAAGGAATAGGTTAATGATTGGCACGTGGGCGTAGCTGTTTGAGTGGGCGGTGCCACACATTGCTCTTTATAAACAGCAGAGAGCCGCCATTTTTTTTTTTTTTTATTTGTAGCAGGAGTGCTTCATGGAGAGTGTGTATGGGGGGTATTTCTCCTCAATAAGAAGGGGTTTAAGTACTCAGGATTAAAGTAACTGCACAGGCAGAAGGGAGACACAGGGAACATATTGACAGCATCATAAATACATGTGAAGTATCAAAGTGAATCTTTTTACATCTACACTGGGAAGAGTTTATAAGATGGCCTCAGTATGTACTTTGATCCTTCCTCTCACTCTAACAGTTAGCTGTCCATCCCACGCTCCTGCTTATCAGCTCATGCTCTGTTCAATTCTGGTCCACTGAGTGTGGCATCAATAAAGCCTGTGCTGTGTTTATTTAGAGTACAACATGCTAGGCAGGGAAACTAGTGTGACCACGTGTCCCGGATTGCCTGGGACAATCCAGCAATTGGACCTTGAAGTCTCAGTGAAGGTCTCAGCCAATTAGATAACATGTGCAGAGTGCACTAAGTTTTTAACAATGCCCTGGAGATCATCAGAAACATAGGCCCGGGGCCTAATGACCAAAGTTGACGACCACCACCAGCAGTTCTTCTAGTATGCAGCCTTTGAGTCAGTTGTCGGGCAAGTAAGTCTGCCGTTAGAGTACTAGGAGGAAAATAAGAGCATAACTCCAACCTAGCAGGAATTCCATTTGATCGGGCTAATGAAGAACTTCACAAAGCCTGAGGAGAGTAGTCAGAAATTGGATTACTTTGGGAGCAGGTGTGACGGAACACTATCACTGGGCCCCTGGAGAGGCCTAACTGCCAGCCTTCTCCCTATTGACTATGGGCCCTGACTTTGTAATGACTTCTGTGTCTACCCCCAGCAGTATCATCCCATCACTTGCTGAGGGGTTTTTCTTTGGTGGACAGCCAGGATCTGCAACCAGGGAGTGACCACCAATGTTTCAGTTTAATGCTGTATAAATCAGCCCCCCATTCCATCACTACATTTACCCCGGCCAATCCATGGAACTATTTTAGGCCAGTAATAGTGGAGGTTAGGCCCCTATTGTATTGTTAATCCCTTTACTGCTCCTGTTGTCTTTAGAAGGCAGATTAAGGTGGCAGTTTGTATCCCAATGTCTTGTTTTATGTTAATGTGTTTTGCTGGACATATCCAGCACTGTCTAAAATAAATCAGTCTTAGTTTGGTTATGCCCTACACTGAGTCTCTGGTAGTGACTGGGAAAACCGGGGAAAGTGTGTTCCCGGCCAAGGGAGCACAAGTCAATGGAAGTCGGCGGTCGGACTATGCAGCTCCATGACAGCAGGCACATAATTTAGCCCTCTCCCTCCTTTCTCCGCTACTACACTACCAAAACCTACCAAATAGCAGTCCTGCTATCATTTTATTCAGTACTCCTGCTTGCACTGGCAGTTACCACCACTAGTGCTGTAACTGCCAATAGTAACAGTAGCAGTATAGAGTCTGGAGTGATAATGTGCCATCGCCCAGTGTTCTCAATACTGCTGCTTATCCACCTAGAGCAGTAGAAGCAGCATCCAGAAGGGCATAGTTCAATAAGGTGCACTGTGGCAACATTTGGGAGCACAAGAAGGATGCTACAGAAAGCATAGAACACTGTCATTTCAGAGGTGCCAGGCTGAATCACCACAGCACTCATCACAAGGCTGTGGTTCCACAATAGTTCCCTCACAGTCCATTTTCAGTAAAAACATTGTCCCCTCATTGTATTGGTCATGTGTTTCAGCAGTGAAAGGAGCTTTCCAAGTCTGCTGGTCTGTGCATACAAGCTATTGATAATGTTCTTACACGTGATGACAATATGAATCCTATACAAAAGGATTTCATTTTAAATGACATCAACTTCATACTCGAATTCAACTATTTCTGGTTTGAGAATGAGTTTTACCTTCCAATGTGCGGTACAGCCATGGGCACCAGGTTTGCACCCAGCTACGCAAACTTGTGTTCATAGCGGGAAAAGAATTTCATCTGGAAAAACAATCCCCACAGTGCAAACCTGGTGCTATGGAAAAGATACATTGACGATATCCTCATTATATGGGGAGGTACATTAGACGAACTCAATACATTCGTGCAGTATGTTAATAACTACTATAATCTGAAATTCACTTCCAACATTCAAAAACATATAGAATTTCTGGATGTTGAATTATTTATTGAGAACATCATTTGCTCTAGAAACTACACAGACTACAGATAAAAATGGATATATAGAATATACTAGTTGCCACCATCCATTGTGGCTTAAGAATATCCCCAAAGGACAACTGAGAGTGAAGCGCAATTGTTCGAAAAAGGAAGATTTCAACCTCAAAGCTGAAGAGAACACAGAAATTTCTGGAAAGAAACTATCCCTCAGTGGTTACACAGCAGCCTTTGGCAGGTACAATAGATAGAAACCAGTTATTAGAGGGAAGGAAACAAGATACAAAAGATAAAGATTTCAGTTTCTCTTTTACTAAATATAATTCACAAGCACACAAAATTAAAAGAATAGGAAACCATTGGCATATACTGAAGAATGACTGTTTCCTAGGAAAGATACTTCCAGATAAACCCAGATTAATTCTATAAAAAAGCGGACACCTTAAAACAATTTTGGCCCCGAGTGTACTACCAAAGAGTATTAAACCACTGGCAATTTTTTTTAGGCACAAAACCAAAAGTTTTTTTACATGTGGACATTGTAAAATGTGCGCACATTTACCCAAAAAAACCAACAGCTTTATAGGGAATAACGTGGGTATAACTTACAACATTAAACATTTTATTAATTGTAATTCGAAAAATGTTGTATACCTCTTAGAATGCCCCTGTGGTTTACAATACGTGGGAAGGACTATCCGACCTTTAAAAGAACGCATCCTGGAACATCTAGGCAATATTAGAAACACCAAACACAGCGTGCCTAAACACGGCAACTCTTGTCCACGGTTCTCTCCAGAAACATTAAAAATCATTGGGATAGACTGGGTGTCTCCAAATTGGAGAGGGGGTAACAATGTAGAACATCTCTCCAAGAGAGAAACAGAGTGGATTTTTAAATTAAACTTTTAAAAAAGGTGGCCTAAACCTGGAAATAGACATACTGTCTTATATAGTGGCCTCTGTTCCTTTCTCCTTCATTTAACCATAGGTTCCCCCCTCTTCCTTTTTAACTCAATATGGATGCTCTACCCATTTAAGATTAATTATTGATAATCACATCCAACAATAATAATGATTATATATGACAGGAAAATCCTCACTTACCGTTCTTAGGGTGTGTGCACTCATATATAGTCACCAACATTTTTCAGCATATACTCTTTTTTGATTCATTTTTTCTTCTTTCTATAGAAGTTGTCTCTTCATATACATGTAGATGCCCCTTTTTCATCCATATACCCACAACTATCGATTACCCTTATATATTTCCTTTTATAAAAAAAAAATGCACTTAATTTTTGAGCCAGCTTTTATTAAGATACTCCGCACAATAATTTCACCATATATTGTCCCCATGCAAACATAATATATATCCTCCACACATTATGGTTCCTTTATATAAATGTTCCCCCGTGATCCAAATAGTACAAACACCACAATATTCATGATTAAAACTTTTATTATGTCTTTCCCGGGATATGTGATCCCTCACCTCGTAGAGATAAGAGGATCGAAACATCCGTCAAGACTTTCCCTTTGAATGAGACCGAAGAGGAACGGCAAACAGGCTACAATACATGCGGTGACGTAACGGGAACAGCCGCACAAGACGCGCCCGGAGTAACATAAAAGGACGAACACCACTGGGTCGAAATATACCTCCTGAGGAAGCCATTTACCGGCGAAACGCGTAGAGGACTATTCACCTTGGACTTTACTCATTTTATCACTTTTTACCTTAACATTTGGACATTTAATTTGTTTTAAATTTTTAAATCTGACAACTTTATAAAACTTATATAGTGCAGTTTCCAATCATTGTTCTGTAAGGGCCGAGTCCCAGATTAAATTTACTTATTTATTGATCTTTCGTATAGGCCCCTGGGAATTAGCATAGCTTAATGTACAGGGCACATGTATGAGTGGGGGTTGGTGCATAGTGAATGGCGTGGGGGCGTGCATGTCAGAGGGTATATAGGGGTGACCTGTAGGTCCAGGGTCACTGCCATTTTAATAGCCGGCTAGCTGTCACTTCCCTCCCTCCCTGTCTGTCATTTTTCTTTGTCATTTTCTGTCACAGCAGGCGGGTGTCGTGTCCTTGCCGGTCAGGAATTGGTGTGGCTGGATATGGAAGGTGGTGTAAGGACGGAAGGTGGGTCTCAATCCTCCCCTAACCTCTTGTGGTAAAGTCAATGACCTTGGTCGTGCCCACAGAGCTTATGGTCGGCTGGTGATCAGCACTGGTAGATGGCAGCGCAGGGAGCTGTTTGGTGATGTTGGATGAGGGGGGAGGCGAGTACCTCGGTGGTTTTAAGCAGGGAAGCAGGGCCGGCAAGGACGGAGTTAATTTATTCTGTGTTAGTTCTTGGCTGTTTTGTGTGTATGTTATCTCTCAAAATATAGGCTAACACAGTATGGTTTGTGTGTTATGTAATAAAAGCTGTGGCCTGTTTTTCATCCATAACTCTGTTGTCTGCGTATTTGGTAAGTGGTTTTGCCCGGAGCACTTGTGATTGTGTGTTTTCAAGCGCCCCTTGACAGAAGTCATTTTTTGTACCCCTTTTCAACATTCTGTGGAGAGTGTTTATAGGGCTGCGGCTATAAAACCGATCAAAAGAAAGGAAAGTATTCTTTTCATTACACTCGATTTTCACCTCTGACACTTGGTTTCACTCCTTTCACGCTCTACACGTTGTGTACATTATACAACAGATGTGTGGAGTGCATCTGGCGGGCAGCATGCCTTTCTTTCCTTGACAAAGAATCACAAGGTGAAAGAATGACGAGAAAATCCCTATTGGATTGAAACATTGCCACGTGTCAAATAAAACTGACGCAGTTCCAAACATGGTGAAAGTGCTGTAAGATGGTAGTATTGGTGGGCGCTGTGCAGCACATCATCCATCTTATAGTAAAGTCAGCAATGCCAGAAGTAGAAATAGTTCTGTCTTGCTGCAGGAAGATTGCTGGGCACTACTTGGGAATGCCACTGAATTTCAGATCGAGCACTGCCAGTCTGGCCCAGATGATCCATATTGCTGCCTAGATGGGAGAACACTGGGATGTGTTCCTTAAAAGCTGTGAGGTTGTTCAAGCTGGCGCTCTACATCCTGACTAGCAGGCATAGTCAGGAAGCTGAAGGATCAGATCAAAGTTTACCTTTGAACAAATGGACAAAAGTCCCAAAATGATGCTAGTGAGCCTTTGTGATCCAAGGATTAAGGGAAAGCTAGCACTCAACAGTATGTAGTAATTTTAAATGTATTAACTGATCCAAAGGCTGTGTGACTGGCAGCAGAAAATGCTGTCCAATGAGATAAGTTCAGCAGGAGGATTGTGTTAAGAGGAACTTGAGTACAGTAAGACCCGCTGACAGAGCTCGCAGCAGAAAGGAGAGCAATGCTACTTTGAACTAATATTGACCCTATTGGGATGTGGTGTGGCTTGCACACTGTTCAAAGTGAGTGTTTTCTGGAAATTTACTCACGCATATTATATGGAGCAGATTGATTTTAAGAAAGGCAATCTGCCCAAGTTAGGGTACCCAGCTTTCAACGTTTTCTCAAAAGTTACCAATAAAAATGGTAAAGTAGTAATACACCCCCCACACACACCTGGCACAGGGCCAAGTTTCCCCAGACAGAGGAAGATATTTTCCTGGAAGTCTGGTTGTCTGAGGGCAATTTTATGTAAAAATGTTTAGGAACTTTTTATTGAAGGTTTGATGTTTAACCACTTGTGTCCTAATTCTGATACCATGACCCTGTAATATGTTTTATAACTGGCCCCAGAGACTGAATGTGGCTGCAGCTCCCACCCCTCAAAGGGGCAATCAGGTAACCCGGCTGGGGCTCTTAATCGGCCAGCACAGGCATCCCTTAAACAGAATGTTGATAGAATTATGGTTCTACATAAGTTCTGTGTGTTAAAAGTTCTTACTGCACAAATGGTGGTCTGACTGATCGTGGATAGCTGAGTGCCATCCATATGAGGGTACGGTGACCCTGTAACACCACCTTCAGCCAGCTAGGGCTTAATGTTTAACCTCTGAAAGTCTGCTCCCAAATGTCAGACTGACAGGAGCGAGGAATGCTTTGCCCTCAGAATGAAACCAGTAAGTTGGTTGTCAATTGCCCACTCACTCCCCTTTACCATAATTCATAAGGATTTTCCTTGTTTGCCCCTATCTAGTTCTATGCTCACTATACACACGCTCAAATAAATCAGATCTTACCGGGAGTCGCAGGTAGGGCCGGATTCGACCGGCGTGTTCTCAGGGGGCTGACTGATCGAGATGGAGCTCCGGGACTGCTCCACTGACGATGAGGGTCCCAGTGGTGGCTCTTCTGCAGCACCCGCGTCTGGATTGCATGGGGTGCGCTCTGGTGCCTGTGCCAGGATGCCTCTGCAGGAGTGGAAGCCTGAGGCTTGCTTTTTTTCCCCCCAGTTTCAACATTATTACAGGTTTGTCAAGGAGAACACAGGATGGCACCCTGGTGTCCTTCATAAAGCCAAAGGTATGTTTTCAGTGTTGAATTTGGGTGAAAAGGCTTTGCACCGATCAATATTACATGATGGTATTTTTCTTGTTCCAGCCTTACATTTTTTGCAGGAGAATCTGTTGAAGCATAGTTCCTCCTAGTGAGCCATCAAGCTTGTTCCAATTCCTCGGATGGATGATGTTGCTACATTAAACATTAAATCAAATGAATATCAGGAGCAAGGTTCCGAATACAAGTGTAAGTATATACAAGTGAGAAATATATACAGTAATGCGTCTCTTAAATTGCCGCCAGTCTTTTAAAACGTTTTTAAAGGTACAGCGGGATTGGCGGTAAGAATATACTTACACTAGTATTCGGAAACTTGCTCCTGATATTCAGGGTTTACGATATTCATTTGTAAGTGTGATGGTAGCCGCCTGAGACTTGTGGGCATACAAGGGTTAATCTGTATTATCAAACTGATGTTCCTTTTTGTATAATCCTTTTGTTTGTTGGCGTGGCTTTCTGTCTGCTCCTTATGTATACAAAGTACTGGGTTGTTTGTCTTCCTCAAGAGTTTGGTGTGCGTCCGTTTCTTGGGAGGGCTGCGGCAGAGTCTTCGGATCTGTCAGCATTGAGCTTAAAACTCGGCAGCCTCTGTAAAGGCTATGCTTGGAGGCAGAGGGATCAATACATGCCTTCCTATCCAGTGGTTAAAGGACTCGATGCCTACCCCAGCTCAGGTCATGTATTGTCACAGTAGAATGCATTAAATAAGGGTTATTCCCCTGTCACATGTGTTACCCGAGCTAAGTGACATACCTTTTCTATTTTCTACATTAAACTAGCAGACTTTGGTCTCACCCGACTCCAGGGAACCCATGTACCGGCGATGTCATGGACTATCCCTTACATGGCCCCGGAGCTCTGTGTCCTTGAGGAGAATGCACAGTTATTGTTGCATCCCAGCCTTGATGTGTGGGCTTTTGGGGTGCTAGTTTACATAACTTTCACCGGCTGCTTTCCCTGGAATGAGGCAAAGACCACAGACAAAATGTACCTGGACTTCACCTACTGGGAAAGTATTAAGGATATCACCCAGGCTCCGTCAGAATGGAAGAGGATTACTCCAGAAGCAAGGAGCATATTTTTACAGATGTTGGCTCTCAATCCCATAGAGATGCCCTGCTATTGAGATATCCAATTATATTAACTTTCCATAGAAAGCTGCAATTCCCCCTGAGAACTTCCACATTGGAGCTGCTTAACTAGTCATGTCTACCTTTTCACCAGGAAAACATCTTAATGACTCTACAGGAAAGTTCATTTGGCTTTTCAAATGCTACACAAGGAAGGATCGATGGGAACTCATGGGTTATCAGGATTTTAGGTTAGTGCTCTTTTGCTAAATCTAACATTATAATTTAAGTTAAGTTTAATTTAAGGTAAGTTTATATTTAATGCCTCCATTTTCTACATCCAACATACAGGGCCGGCCCTACAATGGAGCAGAGTGGGGCAATTGCCCCAAGGAGAGAGAGGGGCGCCGGAAGTGACGTCAATTTCCGGCGCTCAGCATTACAAGCCAGCACCGTGGCAGAGCAGGGCGACTCGCCGCAGGACTGTTTGAAGTACAAAGGGGGGGGGGGCATTTTAAACTTCACCCCAAGCTGCATTAAGTCTTGGGCCGGCCCTGCCAACATAGCCTGATTGTTCAGATATGTTATAGATCATGGTTTCTGTTAACCCCTTAAGGACCGGGCTGTTTTGACACTTTTGTGGTGCTTGTGTTCAGCTTTAATTTTCTCCTCACCCATTTAGTGTATCCACATAAGTTATATATTGTTTTTTTTCAGGACAAGATGGGCTTTCTTCAGATATC
>VKOC01049115.1:0-21006 GCA_009364415.1 Spea multiplicata
GGTCACGGGGACATGCAACATTATGGGGCAGATATTAAAAAAGACCTAGCCATTCTTCTAATGCAGGGGTCAAACTCCAGGCCAGGAAGGATTATTAAAGCTGCCATTTCAATATATCCCAACATCATTCCAACATCAGCACATATAGCAACATATTTATAGGAAAAAGACAGAACTAAAGATTAGCTCTTGAAGAAGTTGTGTACTCAGATATGAATCACTAGAGGATGAAGATATTTAGTTTATTTTTACAGATGAACCATTTTATGGTGTCTGTGAGTGGAGCACCTCCAATTCAGTTTATTTGGTCTTATCAAAAATATTCCCCTGGCTGTGGTCCAGAGGAATGCAACCTGAGCAACCTGCAAGGCAAGGTCTAAAAATGTTATTATTTGATGTATTAAAACATTTTTTCATATTTCTGACAGCTGTTCTTTAATATGAGGTACATATAGCAAATATGAAAGTCAAATATTCACATGCCTGAAGTACAACCATGAGCAAGATCAGCTCAGCTTTCTTAAAAAGTTTTTACATTTACCTTTTTTAGAGAAGTTTGGACTCCAAGTGATACCATTTATGAGGAAATTAGTCCCCCAAATACACGTTAATTCGGTGATATGCGATACGTCTGTCAGAGGACAGAGAATCAATGTTTGTCAAGGGACAAATTAGGATAGGATTTCTGATACGCATCACAATGCCAGCTAGATTAAGATTTCCAGTAGGAACTTGTGGCATAAATCAAATCATGCAAATCAGACAGTCCAACCTGTCAAACAGACTAAGGCTTAGCCCTTTAGTATCTCAAAAACTTCATACCTAACACTTCAAGTGAGATGGCTTCACAATGTCACCTCAACAACACAATGTTCCTCTGCTTGATGTTGTTATCCAATTATTTAACTGAAGAAAACAAAGTTGCCTCAACAACCCCTAAACTACCCCTTACATCTTTCCTCTAAATCAAATTTAATATAAAATTCCAAAATAAATCTAGGATAAAGAACACATTCAGGGGAGCTAAACTGCTACATGTTAGGAAGAACTCTTTTTTTGGGGGGAGGGGGGAGAGCTGAGCTGACTTTGTATAATGCAAAGTTAAAAGGTGACAAACTACCAGTATAGTGAACACAGCCCACATTATGTTTTAAGACACTTTTGTTCAATAATTAAATGAATCATTGTTTAGAATATGTTTGGTTTTTTTTAAACTTGCTTATTTTTGTCAGCTCTTGTAATTTAAAAAAGGTAAGTAGATAGATTTTTTATTTGTTTACTTTTTTTATAATTTTGGATTGGTGCGAATTTGGACAACACAATTTGTTTCAAGCTCCTGATTTTATTCCCCAAAGATGTCACAGCATGTTGCAAACAAATAAATGATTGCAAAAAACAAACATACTTTAAAAGACTCTGTCCCCCCCTTGATTATGTCTACTCCATTAAACGGTCTTAAACTAAACTTCTCTTCTACTTATTTCCCTAAGTGACTATTCTCCATTGAAACAAAACTATTTTGTGCAAATGGGAAGGCTTATTACCATTCGATTTACCCATACTATGCATTAATTTGCTTAACACTCATGTTCCCAAGGGTCCCCAAAGAATCATTTATTTTTATAGGCTTTAGACAGAATTCCATTCAACAAAGTCCAAGTTCCAGAATTGGCAGGTTTTTGTAGAGGGGCTTTTTACTCATCACTTGACAAGATGCGCATTAGCAATCTTGCTAATACAGGAAGTATAAAAGAGATATTAACCAGTTTGCATCTTGAATATTGTATATGTAATATTTTTCTCGTTTCATTTACACAGTATTAAGGGACATTACGAAGTTATTTCTAAAGCAAACCGACATATATTCTGTTTTATTCTGTTGACTTACCAGGCAGTATAGAGTACTTTGAGTTTTTTCTTCCAATTTCTGATTTTCAGCTTTGCTTTATAAAATTTAATGCTGTCTTGCAAAGTGATATATTCTTTTGGAACCATAGTCTTTTAAAATCTTTCTAGAGTGACATATATTAGCATAACTGAAAATGTCTGCCAGTTCAAGACATTTTCAGGAAGAAGCAAATTCTCATTGCATATTTTGTTCTTGATGCTATTCCATATGTTCTAAAAGAAAAATAATTGGTTTAGAAGAAAAGATCATTTATGTAAACCATACAACTACATATTTGAACCGGTATATAAAACACCAGGTGTTATCCATAGATAAATACTTCTGTCAGTAACTTCAACTCATCTTTTCCACTTTTTCTATTAAGCCTAAAACATTTTTGGTCCTTAGTTTCGCCTTATTTTAAGAATAGCATTATGTCTATTGCCTGTACACTCTATTAAGCTCTACCATGTCTGATGAAAGGCAATTCTCAATGGTGTTATACAAAATTATAATGTTATGTTGAAGGCCCTTCCCCATGTATATAACATGTGTATGTGTTTTGGATCTAAATGGTTGTGTTTCTGAACATGTTATTACACGCACTTATGTTATACAGCAATTAAATCCATTTTGTTTAAAATATATCCCATTTGTATGACCTTCTGTCATAAAATATTACAAACACCATTAATAGCAGAACAGAGCCAGCTTCAAAAAACTTTTTGGAGCTCCCTAAGATAAGTTATGGTACCTAATTTTCTGACACTGTCAAACACATCTCCTGCTAGCCTATCAGTTTTTCAATAGCATCAATGTATAGAGTAGGTTTTGATTTATATAGACATACTAATGACAAAATGACTCAATGTTTTTTTGGATTCTGAAAACACTGCTCTAAACATTGTTTATATGAAGTTGAAGCAGATGGGGGAACAAAGTACTATTGTTTGTTAACAAAGGAGTGACTGTAATGACTATGTAGTGAATTTAAAACAAGCCAAGTCATTTGCTGATGTTAGTCAAACTTTGAGAAGAATAGGCTATAATTGTATTCATGTCTGGGGTAATAATTTGCCATTACTATGATCTGTTTCTCCCCCATAGAGCTGATTCCTTGCTATACGCTGGGGCCAAAGAACTACCTGTTCGTATCAAGAAACTATTCAACTTTCACTAATGGGCCCACTAGTATGTTTGCTTTTTAATTCCAGTTTGTCACTTTCTTGAGATTTAATGGGAAATAACCAATTAAATTACTGAAGTGTCAAATTAGATTTGGAAACATCAAGTAGTTATATGCAGATAGTCGCATCTGCTTCACCATATGATACATAATAGGCAACGTGAGTCTTCATAATTCATAGCTTATAGGGTTCAACAGGGGATAGGTCTACTTGCATTACTGAGAATATTAATTGAGGTTTCTACAGGTGAGCAATAGCCTCCCGAGATTTGTGATAGGTTTTTTGCTTTATTCCAGATTGAGTCTATTAGATCTGACCTTTATGTGAATTGGAATTGGATGTGGGTATTCCTTATGCATCACAAATATATTGCTTGTTGTATCCAAAATTAAGTAGATACATCACAAACCTTATATATACATGTGTGTGGTGTATATATGTATGTATATATATATATATATATTCTTATAGTTATTATATAATACATATAAACTTATATATATATATATAATAATATGTTTAATGTGTTTGTAGATAAGTGTTTAATAATGCCTGCTATTACCTAATTCTTAGTGGAGGGGTTGTATTAACCCTTGGGTGCAGCCTCAATTCTTAATGCTAGTATCACAACCTCATGCTGATGAGTCTCACTAAGGACAACACAGCTGCCCATGAGTGGTGATCTGGCTATTGTACCTCTTTCCCAGGCTTGTTTAAAGGCTTTCCAGTAAAGTGGACATTTGCTCTAAAGGGATCCCTGTATAAACTGAATATAGAGGCAAAAAAGTGATCGTTGTTAACTTTTTTTGCATATGCCTACTTAGAATCTCTTGCAGTGGAGGTGGATTTCTATGGGAAAAGCACGTCTTCTGACTTGTCTGGTAGATGTGTGTTTAATAATGCCTGCTATTACCCAATTCTTAGTGGAGGTGCTTTCCACTAGCTTTTTTCCCTAACATACCTAATGTGATTTGTAGTAATCCTAAGTATCGCAACATGATGCCGAAGTCCTATTAAAGTTGACTGCTGTCCATAAGTGGTCATCTGGCTATTATACCTCTTTCCTGGGCTTTGTTTAAAGGATGTCTAATACAGTGGACATTGACTCTAAAGGGATCCATATACAAAGTGTATATAGACGCAAAAAAGGTAATCATTGCTAACCTTGCATAGGTCTACCCAAAATATTTTGCAGGGCCGGAGTGACCTACCAGGAAACCGGGAGGAAACTGTGGGCCAGCTGGTCCGAGGGCCAGCAAAGGAGCACTGGGGCCACACAGATACAGGCCCACATCAGGCGGCCGTTGGCCTGCATAGGCATCAACGAGGCCTCAGTGTCGCTTGGCTGGCCCTAGACCAAATGAAGTTAGGGGGGTGCGGGAGAGAGAATGGATGAATTAATAAATGAATAAGTGAATGAATAACTGTATGAGTGTTTAGAAGCAGAACTGATACAGGCAGGTAGGTTAAGGGGCAAGGATTGTACCGTCAGGCAGTTTAAGGGGCAGAGGTGGCACAGGCAGGCTATTTCAGCGGCAGAGTTGGCACAGGCCAGCTTTTGCAGGGGCAGAGGTGGCACAGGCAGGCTATTTCAGTGGCAGAGGTGGCACAAGCAGACAGTTTCAGGGGCATAATTGGCACAGGCAGTTTCAGGGGCAGAGATTGCTCAGAGGCTGCTTCAGGGACAGAGGTGGCTCAGGCAGACTGTTTCAGGGGCAGAGGTGCTACATGCAGGCTGTTTCAGGGGCAGTGGTGGCACAGGCAGGCTGTGTCCGGGGCAGACATGGCACAGACAAGCTGTTTGGGTGCAAAGTTGACACAGACAAGCAGTTTGGGGGCACTGTGGGACATGTTGCTTTTGAAGTTGGGGGTATTTTGGATACTTCAATTTAAACCATTAGTGATTAAAATGCAGTCATAAACACAGAACACTACACTTCATTAACAAAATTAGAGACTTTGGCACTATCCCCGAAGGAACCTTTTTGTGTACTATCTATATCAATGGTTTGCATACTTCAATTCCCTGTGAGAAGCAATTTTTTGCCAGATTGTCCACTCGTAATCTTAATGAAGGTTACGTCTCACTTTGGTACCCACGTTAAAGTATTTTTGCTTTGAGGATGAATTTTACCTTACAGTCTCAATTTACACCAATTTTTGGCTGCCTTTGAAGAAGCATTTCTTTACAGCAATGTATTGTTTACTGAATCTATGTTGCTTTGGCAGCAGTATACAGAGGATATATATTTTTTCCTCTGGCATTGGTCTTTATACCTATTAGTCCTTTAAGATATATTTGGAGACTATTGGCTTTACTCACCAGTATAGTTTGACCAAAGTATCTATCTTAGATACACTTTCAGAGGTAACACACTGACATTTGACTTATATTGGTTGAGTGTCCATCTTACACAGCAATTCTTTTCACCAAGATTCACTTAAAAATATTTAACATTTTGCCAAATCATTGTCGCCAGGAACATTCTGACAGATGACATGTTGTGAAATGGATGTCAAGAACTACCAGTGTGTTTTTCCTAGATCTTCTGTATGGAGTATGTGGACTTTTTTATTGATTTTGGGACACTAATACCTTATGTAATTTGTATTTCTGGTGGTTGATTAAATCCCCTGGGCAATTACCTTGCTGGATATAATGTTGTTACATATTGTATTGTTTTATTTTAACTCTTAAGACTTGTATCAGCATGCACTATGTGTTAGTGCTGGAAGACATGCATGATGACGTAGTCCATCATGTCCACTACTGATGGCAGCCATCATTTTGAGGATAATTTGGGTATTTAAGATAAACTCCCATGGTTATAGATGGAACCTGTCCCTGGAGAAAGGTAATGTTGTTAGAAAATGTTGTTGGGCCCCTTCTTGTCAGTTTCTATAGTCATGCTATGCAGTGTGACTATCAATTGTGTATTTCCATTAAATTTGTGATTTCTGCAATATTTATGATTTGGTGTGCAACTCACATTTCTATATAGACTCAATAGAAGGTACTATCTTCAGCTAAGGACTTCAGTTAATTTATACACATTACATACATTTAGCTTGTGATCAGTCTATAAGTTATTAGAGTAGTAGGGTTATCCTATAAATAGAAGACATGTCATTGTATAATGTTTAGTCCACTTTTTACTTAAAGTGCAAAGAATTAATAAGCCAGATTCATAAAACCAATGTACTGTTTATTAAAACCTAAGTCAGGGAAGAATGACCATAGAAATTTCAAAGCAAGAAATCTGCCAAGCTTTGACCTTTTATTCTGATATAAAAACAAAATAAGCAGTATGTTTTCAAAGGCTAGACAAAGACAGTGATATAAAGCAATGTGGAAAAAAGTATTATAAGCAGACACTTACATTTATTCATTGCTTTTGTAACACGCTTATCGCCAGTGATTTTTTATTATTTCAGAACCTAAAAAATGAGCACCATCAAATACAACAAAAACAAGATAATTTTTTGCCAAAAAATATTCCAGCTTCTAAAGATATTAAAGGGCATTTGTCATGCAGTAAAAAATCCATCAATATGTTCACACCAAATGCATAGTTATATACACAGAAATAATATTGAAAAGGCTTTAAAAGATAAAGGCAAAGAAAATGGGATTACTTTAAGTTATAGGGGACACCTGTATGGGAGAACACGGCAAAATGGCCTTCCAATATGTATGACATCAGCTGTAGCGACAGCTGGTGTCATACGCAGAGCCATCTGACGTCTACCAAGGAAACTGTGGGTACCTGTGTTTAACTACACAATAGTGCCACCAAGCTGGTTGCTTCCAGACCTGTTATTTCTTCAAGTAACTTTTGGAGTGGAACTTGCTGAGACACAGGGAGCATATTTCTATATTTTCCAAAAATGACAGGTCTACTTTAAATACTCTACACGTATGTCAAATACTCGGCAGTGTAAACAAGCCCATTCTCATTTTGTCTTTGCCCTATGCACAGCATGATGGAGATAATGTAATTGGGGGTTATATCCCTTCTCCACCATCCCCTGCTAAAAACATTTACCCAATGGTTATCAACAAAATGGCATTATGTATTTTATGTAAAATTATGCTTAATTGTTATTTTAACTATCAATTAAACATGCAGATTTATATAATGATAATTCATTTACATCTTTACCTGTATGACTACTGACATCACTCTGAAATATAAATTACTAGTCAGATTCCCAGCAAAGGACTCTTCTTACCAAATAGCAAAATGCAGTAATTATAACTGTTTATTATCACATCTCTGATGTACTCAGTCTACTGACATCACTTTGAAGCAACAATTACTTGCTTGTTTCCCTGCTAAGGGCTGTTGTTACCATATCACAAAATACAATAATTAGAATACCTGGCTTGATGTTGGGCCAGATGGCTCATAAACGAAGCAAACAGTATTATTTACCCAACAGCAGTGGAGAACTAATTCAGGTGTCCATTTTTGTTAGAGCAAGAGGATTTTTATTTACCTTCTTGTAATTGAATCATTTTAACTTTTTGGGTTGTGCATTGTACTGTGTTAGTCATAGAACGAAAGATTATAAATTAGGTATAGATTAGATTTGTGCATCCAGATTCATACAAATTTTAATCTTAACAAAGCGTTCCAATTACATTTATTTGTATGGATGTCCAAAACGAGAAGGAACCCCAACGAAAATGACGCAAAGCTCCAAATTTTAATTAGCTTTAGTCTTTTCACTCTCTCTCACTCATGCTCTCTCAAACTCTCTTTCATGCTTTCTCACACCCTCCCTCACATTCCCTCATCTCCTTCATGCTCTCACTCTCTCATTGTTTCCCTACCATCTCAGCCAACCACTTCAGTGTCCCTGTCTGCTTTCCCCCAGCTCTGTTGCCTCTTCTTGAAATTATAAAAAATTGCTAGATATCTAGGTTCTCTTCTTCAGGCTTGTGCATTTGTATTTAGGCAAACATGAAAACGAACATGAAGGGTGCTTTTCGTTGTTCAGCCCAAATACCGAAGAAACTAACATGGCGGCACCAAATCGAACACAAATACAACTATCTCCCTGGTCCCTTCCCCATCTAACCTACCTTATCTACGCAGCATCGCAGAGGTTAATGGGAGCGGAAATCTGTAGGTTCGTGCAAACGACTCTATTGGTCTTCTGGCATCAACCAATAGAGTCTCTCTTATGGACCTTTAACTCCTGTCCCCTCCCCAGGCCACCTTTTGGCATCAGGCGTTAAAGGTCAGTGCAAGCAACGCTATTGGTCGCCTGTGCGGACCTTTAACTCCTGGAGCGGGGAGACTAATGGTCTCCCCAGGTGGAGTTTCGCCGTCAGGAGTTAAAGGTCCATATGAGCGACTCTATTGGTCGATGGCAGGGAGCTCCTCTGCCAGAGGAACTCCCTGCCGGTAACCAATAGAGTTGCTTGTACGGACCTTTAACTCTTGAAGCGGGGAGACCAATGGTCTCCCCAGGCCAAGTTCCACATCAGGCGTTAAAGGTCTGTACGAGCGACTCTATTGGCCGCTGGCAGGGGGCTTGTCTGACATCAACCAATGAAAAGCAGCTGCACTTCATTGGTTGGTGGCAGAGGAGGCCCCTGCCAGCGACCAAGAGACTTGCTTGTACGGACCTTTAACTCCTGGCGTCAAAGCTGCCGCGTACCGCATTAACTCAGTATTAACCCCTTCTAAAAAAGAAAAAAATGAACACGAAGAATGTACACGAATATTCGCCCCAGATAAAACACAGGTTGAATTTTCATGGAACACAAATTTTTTTTCAATTATAGTTTTTATAAAATATAAAAAAATGTGAATATATATACTAGTAAAACTTTTTTCCTATAGGGAACTAGTCTTATATTCAGGCTTTTTATTTTTTTCCTAAATTAACTTTCAAATTTTGGGGGGTCAGACAACAGAAAAGGGCTTAATAACTGTATGTGTGTATATATATATATATATATATATAATATATAATATATATATATATATATATATATATATACACATTATTATTATGTTTTTACCACTGACCCTTCATAAGGTCCAACAAACTAAAATGTATTTAATATACATGTATAAAAACCTTATTTTGAATTCTAAAAACTAAATGTAATAAAACCAACTCTATGCAGGTATAAAGTGACACATTTGTTCTGCTGAATTTTTTAAACATAGTATTATCATGAAAGAAATTGTAGTGGGATCTTTCATGCAGTATTCAGCACTCTTTATTTTATTTCTACCATAACAAACTATATTCCCCAAGTTGTCAAAATTCTTAAGTTATTTAAGGAGAACAGTAATTCATATTAACCCAAAGGAATCCCCTTCACATATATATATATGAAGTTGTAGTACAATTAGGTTATTATATATAACAGTATATCACTTTCATTAATTACACATATGTTGAATGTAAAACATGTTTGGGTAATAAAACACAACTTAAGTACTCTTACCTACTGCATTTATTTAACTGTTTATTAGTTACAATGATTGGTACTGAAATTTAATATCTAAAGCAGATTTTATCCTTCAATAATATATCAATCTTGCCTTAAAAGAACTTTAATTTGCCCAGGGAACACTGCTGCTGGGAAGAAATACAATAACTCTACTGCAAAATCATTTCAAATGATTCCTTTTTTTAAAAATGATTCTTAAAGCTATAATAAACCTCCCCCGGAAATATTTTTAGTAATCATTCCAAATTGTGTGATTGACGGTTATTGACAAGTGCTATACAAATTAACGCCTTTGTTGTGGGCACAGTTGTCAACGATATGTAAAACTTTGAATAAGAGAAGTTAATCACTCTAGCTTTTTAAACACATTGACTATCCTCTAGGGCAGAAAACTAATAAATATGCTCTCATTTTTCACCTCAAAACTGCAAGTTCATTCAGAGTGCATAATATTCATTTTAAAGAGAAAAGCAAAATTAAATACTTATTTTATGTACCGCCATCAAAAGTATAACTATTGGAAAGTATAACTCTCTGATAAAATAAATACATTAATTTATTTTAACCTAACCAATATACTCCAGTTGGATTGATACATTTTTTAAGCAATACTTTTTTAAGCAATTTGCCCAGACGATAAAAAAAAATAATTCTGTGATGACTACTGTGACCCAGGAGCACTCACCAAGGAAGTTCTTCACCTTAAATCACCTAGCAAAAGGTTGGGTCCTAATATAAGTGGTCAGGGACTGTTGATCAAAACAGGGAGGAGCCTCTGGTATAGGCAGATATTCAGTTATGTGGAAAAGAAAGTACACCTCTTTGAATTCTATGGTTCTACATATTAGGTCATAATAACAATCATCTGTTCCTTAGCATTTCTAAAAAGTAGGTAAATAGAACCTCAGATTAACAACAACACATGACATGTGTCAGGATTTATTAAACAAAAATGAAGCCAAAATGGAGAAGCCATGCGTGAAAAACTCAATGCACCTTATGATTTAATAGCTTGTAAAACCACCTTTAGCAGCAATAACTTAAAGTATTCATTTTCTGTATGACTTTATCAGTCTCTCACATCAACTTTACAAAGTTGTTTCAATTCATTGCAGTTTGTGGGCACTTATTTATGCACAGATCTCTTTAGGTCCAGCCACAGCATTTCAATCAGCTACAAAATCGACAGGCAGAGGGTAGTCAGACAAGCCTCAACTTTATAAATCAATGTAGCAATCCCAAGCAGCAGGGCCACACTAGGTTGCCTTTGCATAGAAGTTCTGGATTTTTAAATGCATAAATATCCCACCCCTTGCTGCATGTCACAGGGATGACAACATGACCACGTAGCCAGCTGCTTCTTGGCCAGTGCATGCTGCATAGGGACCATGGGCTTGCTAGCAGCGAGTCTATGCATCGTGACATATAGTATGTGTAGTCACTATGTCCATAGTGCATCCCGGAGCTTTTTGACCCCTGCTGTGAAGACCATATTTCTCCGAACTATGGCCCATCAAATCCTAAATCCGATTCATAGTATGTCAATTTCATGTTAGGTGTTTATTTCTGAGTAAATAAAAACAATTTAGCTCAACACTGTTCATAACTTAATATCCTTAATTCAATTCAATTGTATGTTTCTCATGAATAGGCACCAAACATTGAACTACATAATGCAAAAAAGGCTTCCCAGTATATAAAGGCAAAATCACTGCTAGCTTTTTGGTTTTTCTAGAATAATCATAGTTTTTGTAAATGAGACTTTGATCTTAACCGTAATGTTTTCAAATTTAAGGGTGCAGATAGACAGTATAAATGTTTGTAATATATTGATCCTTTTATGTAAATGGCCAAGCCTCCACCCATATAACTTTTCATATAACATATAACTTTTCATTTCAGTACCTGTGATTTTAGCATGGAGCCAGGTTTCTGTTATTACTATGATGCTAGGTTTATTTACATAGCACCATGTTCTTAATTTATCCATTTGAAGCATTATATACAATATACAGTTTGCAAAAAAAGGTTTTTTGTAGATGTAAATGTGGTTTTTGTTACCGGTGGAGGATGGCGGTTGAATTCTATATAATTTGCTAGGGTAGGAGGATAAACAATAATTTTTAAAGTTACTTGCAGGAATATGCCAACCTTTTTAAGAGATGGTGACTGCTGATAATTTAGACACTTTAGGTAAGTATTAGGTACATTTTATCATGAGAAAAGCATTTATGGATACACTTAAAATAATGGATGTTGATCCAGGGGTGAACTTTACATCTCTCGCATAATGTATATCATAATGCTACTTTTCTTTCTTGAATGTAATTTATATTAGCCATTTGTGCTTAGCGCTATTATCTTAGCCCAATCGAGACATAAACCCTGACTCCTTGTAATACTGTCTGTTGTAAACAATACAATGTCTCAGTGTTAATCACACAATTGAACACTGGCTAATGAAACTAATGAAATATTGCCATAAGTAATACAGTGTGGTGTATGAGTAGGGGAAGCATCACAAAATATCATGTAAAGCCATGGAAGCCTTCAATCTGAAGCTAAAGGTGGTCTACTGCAACAAAATGACATAATGTTTTTCCAACGACAACCTGTGTGTTCACCCATTGATTTGATGAGGACCACTCAGTCATCCATTAACTAATCCATTTGGTCAACAATCCATTTGGTCAACAATCCATCGGGTCAACATAGGTTGAAAACAGGTCAGGGTTCTTCTCCTGGCAATTCTCTTGCAGTTGTCTTGCAGCAAACACCATTTCGTTGGCCCCTTGCTCTTTCTGGAATCCACACTAACTTTCTGGCAGAAGTCCCTGCTCAAGGTGCACTGTTTGGCGGTTTAGCATAATCCTGGCAAATATCTTGCCAGCAATGGAGAGTAGGCATGTATCTCTGTGGTTGTCACAGGCCTGCTGATTCCCTTTTCTCTCGTTGAGGCATCTTTGAACTCCTGGGGAATCGTCTCCTGTTGCCATGTGTAGGAACAGCCTTTCAGTCAAGGCAGTGCAACCTTCCTTGTAAACCTTAGCTGCAATGGAATCCAAGCCAGGAGCTTTGCCACTGGAGAGGAGATGGATTGCTTCTTTAGTCTCTAGCAAAGTTGATGAGTACTTGCGGGAGACGATCAATAGCTTTATCATTGATGGACGAAGGGTGATTCAGAATGCTGGCTACGTGTGCAGCCCACCTTTTGAGGATCTTACACTTGTCAGTGATATCCAATAGCAATATATCTTGTTTATCCGCATATGAACATTATATATTTTAGTGGTTATCAATATGTCTTCATGTCATTAATGCTATTAACATGTGATATTAATAAACGCTACCTAAAATTTGGTAGATTATTAGTCTTAGAAGCCCCAGCGGAAGTGCCGGCAGTTTAGGCTATCTGTTATTCGTTTGAACATGTGTACTAAATTTAATAGTCAGGTTTAGTATAACCGTAGATTATGTTTGGTGTAGTTTTTTTCTCGCACAGGATTTTTGCACATAGTCTAATATTTTATTCTGATTTGATTAATAGGAATCTGGCTCCCAGAAACTATAAATATCCAAATATCTCTTATTAAACCATTCATTAGAATATGGCATCCCATGGAAATTGGTTGACTGATTAGTTTGATAAGGTTTGCCAAAAAACAGCTGCAAATTTCACTAACCCAGTGCAGGCATCTTCTATTTTGTAAGTATATAATTTATGAAATTTGGCTCCGTTATATTCATTAACATTTTTAATTAACTGCATTACATTATAAAACAAGAATACATTAGTAGATTGATTAACAGTAAGAGATATTGTTGGATACACTAAATAGAGTGTTGTGAAAACTCCTAAGGGATATGAAAACTCAAAGGATAAAGAAAATGTTCATCATAATAAAAAGTAAAGCTATAAGAGGTACACGGGGGTGACAATATGAACACATGAACAATGGATTTAAAAAAAAATGCTTTCCTTCTGAAATGGGTTACTAGAGTAGGAGGTAGCATACAAAAATTGAGTGGATTGATGAGATAGATTATGGTGAAAAATATTAATTAAACTTCATCCTTAACACTGGATTTTTACACGATCATCTACCTATCCTATTTATCAACTTTAACCCCCACACTGTATTGCACATAGGATGATCTTTCCTTTATTTATTTTGGGGGGGACATGAACATTTCTAATCAACTTTCATGCCCTTGCCTAAAACTCTCTAGGTTTAAAGTTGCTGGTACTCACAAAAAGTATTTCTTGACAGTATTAATGAATATGAAAGTTGTATAGGAATGTTATCAAGCAAGGCATGCAAACTCACTCACTCTGGTCAGTAGAGTAAACTGTTAACTTAACTGCCCACTCAACTTGAACGAGGAATAGTCCCAAAAGTGTATGTCACAATGTCTTCATCCTTTTGATCATAAGACTATTCCTATTTGTAAAATAACAAAATAAAAGCAACACCTTTTTTTCTCTGGACCGCTTTGTTAACTTGATTACTCTGGTCAATCATGGGAACAAAAAAAATAGGATGTTATAGCATTTTACCACCTTCCTGGTTCACATAAAGTAACTTTAAAGTACTAATGAAAACTTTACAAACAACAATTCTTGTCATATTGATACAGGTACGGTATTATAATTCTCTTTCAATCCAATTCACTAGTAAATATTTCGTATGTTTATACATCATAACATGATTAACATTTAGTATTCTAAAGTGTTTCAGTCTTCTAAGTAAATTGCAATAATAAGTGCTTTTGAAATTCCTTTTGCCCTAAAATTCTTGTACGTGCTAGATTAATTTTGAAGGCTATTATGGTCAATATTGTAGCAATTATAGATGCATGCAAGTGTTTGGTTCTGACAAAATCCCCCTGGGTAGATTAAGCAAAAGAAGAATTAATGTTTGATTCTTTTCCATTGCTTCAGTAAGAATTGTGAAATCATTATTCAAGAGTGAAATTGGTCTGTTCGAGTTTACTCAATCAGAATCTAGACTAACATTATTTTTCTCCCTGAATAGAAGTACTTATACAAAGCTCATTTTTTTCAAGTTACAGATGAATATTTTATGGAAAAAAATGAAATACTACTTTAGAATAATATATTTTTCTTGGGACCACGAGAACTGTGATTTGCCACTTTTTTATTCAAAACTATTTTAATGTTCTGTTTCATGCTGAACTTTATTTTGATTTTCCATTTTTAAATAGTCACTATAACAGGATTGTGGATTAAGGGCATAGAAGTTATTCTTATATTCCTGTAGCCCTTTCAATAGTTTATTTGCATGTGGGGGTCTAATGGTGATGTCATTAAAAGGGGAATGTGCAAACAAATCTAAAGGTCATTTTTCAATTATCTATACATTTGCATTTTCCAATGTACAGTTTGTCACTCTAATCACCCCAACTAGTGTTTATGTGACATGTGTCCTCTAGAGTAGAACTCTAATGGCCAGCTACCTACCTCTAATATGGCGGAACTTCCTGCCCTCTCCATTACCTGTTTTTAGTTGGACAGAATTATTTTTGAGATAAGCTGCATGATTGCTTCAATCGGAGTGATTTCATAATTATGACACTAGATGAATCCTTTTATCAGTAAAATCTGTCAAAGAGAGAGAGAGAGAGAAAATAAACAAAAAATCATATTTTCCCATTAGATTTGTGGCTGCGGTGTGCCACCTAGAAAGGTAGTGGGATGTATTTGAAACCTTCTTTGTTTCTAGGGAATATTTAGTTATCCCCCAAAATCATGAGATGCGCATTTTTGATTTACCAAATTTCCAGCTTGCAACCACTTTGCACACCTGTGTACAAGGATGTGTAATGGTAACATATCATACATATATGGTAACATATCATACATATGTGGTATATATGTGTTCAGGAGACATGGGAGATTTGTTTGCGTTTTCTTTCTCATTTCAGAATGGAACATCTATCCTCAAATGTTCCTAGAACATGAAAAACTCTGTTCTTGGAGGAGTCATGGTTGCTGTCTTGGTTTGAAACTGCTTTGCACACACACAATTTGGAGGCATGTCATGACCATGTGATAACATGTGGTATTGTGTTATTCTGGAAACGTTGGTAATGTTCAAGTAAGATTGTCTTTATTTTGCATATACTATATAAGGATAGCATAATTTTACCACAAGACAGGAGGCTTCATAATTTGAATAAACCTTCTTTACTGTACCACCAACAGCAGCAAAGAAAACTCAAAACAACAGAGAAATATAGCCAATGAATGACCAACATAACATATATAATGTCCCAACTGTCACTCCTCTTCCTCTTCTTTGCTGCTGCCACCAGCAAGGTCAGGTCAAAATTTTCACATTACATTATTATCCAATTATTATTTCGTTATATTATATATACCTGTATATATATATATATATATTTCACAAATTATTACTTTAATTGTCAATTTTCTCTATTTTATTTCTTTCTTATATATTTTTCCTATATATTTGGTCTCTATTCTATTCATTATTATTTTATTATATATATAAATATATATATTCACAATTTATTACTTTTATTGTCCATTTTCTCTATTTCTCTTATCTCTTATATCTCTTATATATTTTTCAAATATATCTGGTCTCCCTTAGTACACTGGGTTTTGGCTGCTTACCTTGCCAGCTATTTGACTCCCTATTTAGGCCATAATCGCGCCATTTAGCGTGTGGCCCTTCCTCCCTAGTTTTATCCATTAATTTTTTCCACTTTCTCTTTTGGCCTTATCTCTCCTCTCCTCTCCCTCTCAGTTATTACCTTGTCTGATGGTCCCATGTCTTCTTCTGCTTCTTCCCTCCTCTTGTAATCTGTATTTAATTATTTATTTCCACAATCGCGTCTTTAATTATTTATTTCCATCGCGTCTTTAATTATTTATTTTCGCGCGCTTTCTCTTCAGGGAGTTCTCCCTTGTGCTCCATCAGTTAACCCTTTCCTTGCTGCAGCTGTTCCAGGCTGCCAGTCTTCTTATAAATAAACATTCTTGTATTCATATGTCTGGTAGTTATCCTATCAGACCCTGATCCTGAAGGCTGTGCTCACAAGCGCCCTCGTAAAGGAGTCGTGTTTGGCACCAGTAAGGGGAAACATCGCGCTATACGCGCCCCAGTTGGCTCCACCCCAGAGCTCAGTGGGGTTAATCATAGTTCCTCATCTGAGGATGACGAGGCTGCGGGCTCCTATGCCCTAGTAGACGAGTGGCAAGGAGACTCACACGACTCTGAATCTGAATACGATGCCCCTGACCTCCCCACCTCACGCATGTTCGGCGAGACGGCTCTCTCATCCAATACAGGCAATCCTACGGTTACAGGAGACTCCGCCAACTTGGATGCTGCAGGCGAACCCTGGTTTGACCCAGAACTAATCAGACATCCTCGCTCCGCAGAATATATCCAATTTCCTTGTGAAGTGGATTCGTAAGCCTGTGGAGAGGGAGGTACGAAATAAGCTTCGGGCGGAATGCCCAAGACCGATTATTCCACACAAGGTGCTAACGACACCAGAATTCGATCCCACCATGGCAACCTATATGGCCAAAACGGGTCGGGACCCTAAGAAAGGGGCAGAACGTGGATTAAAAGGGGCCCAAGACAAATTGTTGGACATTGCAGGTCCTCTGACACAACTATTTCTCATGGCTGACAAAGCAGTTATGTCAGGTACCCCGATGGATGCAACATTAGCCAGAGAATGGATACAACGGTGTGTTATCTTAGTGGGCAACGCCAACGTGGCTTTGTCCACGGAACGTCGCCGTGCTGCCCTCCTTCGACTGGATCCACGCCTCATGGACCTCGGGAGCAAGGAAATGGGTCCTTCTGCCGAGGGCCTCCTCTTTGGTGATGCGTTCATCAAAGAGCTTAACAAACACGTCAATATTTTTACATCCTTCAATAAGGCTCAGACCTCCATCAGGAAGGCATTTTCATCGGGCCAACGTTTTTATGGCAGGGCTGGACGACCGAGGAGCCGGGCCGCCAGCCGTTCCGCCACCAGAGGCTCCCGAGCCTTCGACCAGACTCGTCAACCCGCCTACCAAATACGGGCTCCTTTTCCATCATCCAGAGGCACCTTCAGGAGAGGTTTCACCAGTTCCTCCCGGGGAAGAGCTTCTAAATGTAAGTCCTTTACTTTCAAATCTCTCTTTCCCCTTAAAGATTGCGGGCAGATTATCTCTCTTTTCCCACAACTGGCACCTCATTTCACAGGACCCATGGGTTCTTCAGTCTGTCCTAGGTTTCATGATCGACTTTGTCATGCCCCCAGTCCAACTGTTTCTTCCCGAACCCCTCCGCCTTTCTCTCTCTCAACAGGCCCTAGTGGAGTCCGAATTGCAACTCCTCCTCCAGAAAGGCGCCATAGAACCCGTCACAGGACCGCCATCCTTTGTCAGCAACATCTTTCTAGTCCGCAAGAAATCAGGAGAGTTCCGTCCAGTCATCAATTTAAGGAACCTCAACGCATTTGTTTCATACCGACACTTCAAGATGGAGGGCATCCATCTTCTCAGAGATCTTCTGTTAGACGGAGACTGGCTCACGCGCCTGGACCTCAAGGATGCCTATCTGACGGTACCGATCCACAAAAGCCATCGTCAGTTCCTCCAATTCTTCTGGAACGACACTCTGTGGCAGTTCACCTGCCTCCCCTTCGGCCTCAGCTCCGCCCCGTGGTGCTTCACCAAACTTATGAAACCCGTCATGGCTTTCTTTCAATCCCACGGAATTCGATCAATCGTCTATCTAGACGACATTCTCCTCTTCTCACAAGATCGATCCCTCGCTCTTCAACACACAGCGTTCGTAACCTCGTGGCTCCAAGCGTTGGGTTTTGTGATCAACAAAGAGAAGTCAGCGCTCATCCCAACTCAGGTCATCCAGTTCCTGGGATTCGAGATAGATTCCGTAGCGGCAGTTCTAAAGCTCCCGCTTTCCAAAATTACAGCAATCAAGAAGGAGATTCGCAGAGTACTTCGCCTCAAGACGATACCTCTTCGCATTTTGGCTCGCATTGTGGGTCTCCTGTCCTCTTCAATCCAGGCGATCTTCCCGGCACCACTCCATTACCGTGCTCTACAACGCCTGAAGACAGACTATCTACGCCAATGTCCATCTTACGACCAGATGGTTGTCCTCTCAGCAGAGGTGAGGATAGAACTCTTGTGGTGGCTTCGTCACATGGAAGCCTGGAATGGTCGAGCTATCTTTGGTTCCTTCCCAGACCTTGTACTGGAATCCGATGCCAGCACTCTACGGGAGCGACAGGGGGTCGCTGGTCAGCGGAGGAGAGACAGTTACATATCAACTGTCTGGAGCTGATTGCGGGCTCTTTCGCCATCAGGAGTTTGACTGCGGGTCGTTCCAATTGCTCCCTCCTGCTTCGGATGGACAACATCTCAGCGGTGCAGTACATCAATCGACTAGGGGGCACCCGCTCCCGCATACTCACAGACCTTACCAAAGACCTTTACGATTATTGCTTGACCAATCACATCACCCTCAAGGCAGAGTACCTTCCGGGCAACGACAACATGGTAGCAGACTGGTTCTCCCGCCACTGGAGAGACGTCGGCGACTGGAAGCTGGACAGTGGGGTGTTTCAACGCTTATTCAACCTAAGGGGTCCGTTCATCTTGGATCTTTTTGCCTCCAGACTGAACGCTCAACTCCCGAACTTCTTCAGCTGGCTTCCAGACCCGGACTGTTCGGCAGTCGACGCCTTTCTTCAGGTTTGGCCCCCGGCCGGATCATATGCTTTTCCCCCCTTTGCACTGATCCCAAGAACGCTTCACATGATTCGTCTGCAGCAGGTGTCAGTGATGCTCATCACCCCTTTTTGGCCGGCTCAACCCTGGTTCCCATCCCTTCTGGAGTTGTCTGCAGAGACTCCACTAACACTTCCGTCATTCCCTCACCTCCTCCTGGACCCGACCGGGCAGTGTCACCCCCTCATTCTCCAGCAACGTCTGGTTTTAATAGCCTGGAGCCTCTCCGGCGTCCCCAGGATATGTCACGACTTTCAGAGGACGCTCGAACATTGTTACGAGATGCCCATGCCCCAGAAGGACATATGCCTGTGCATGGCGATCTTGGGTGTCTTGGTGTGTGGAATGGCAGGATGATCCGTTCTGCGCCTCTGTAGAGTCGGTCCTTAACTTTTTATCCCATCTTTTTTCTCAGGGGAAATCTTATAGAACCCTTAATGTTTTTCGCTCGGCTGTTTCGGCCTCTCATGCCTTAGTCGAGGGTGTTCCTCTCGGCCGGCATCCTCTTGTTTGTCTTCTCATGCGCGGCGCCCGTCTCTCTCGCCCTCCGGCCCCTAGATACCCATATCTCTGGGATGTCCAGAAGGTGTTGGACTTTCTGGGCTCCTGGCCCGACAACCCTCTGTTATCTCGCAAACAACTGTCTGCCAAGCTTGCGCTGCTCCTCTGTCTCCTCTCCTTCCGTCGTGTCTCAGATGTCAGAGCGTTTGATGCTGATGCGGTTTCTTTCTCTCCCGAAGGGGTAGTTTTTTCCATCTCTCGTCGTACCAAGACTTTCATTTCTCAAGTTTCTTACCCCTACTTTCCCTCCCATCCTCTTTTGTGTGGCTCGTTGTACTCAGCAGTACCTTTCGGCTACGGCTAGTCATCGTTCTTCGAGCCGTCGTCAGCTCCTGTTGTCCTATGCCCCTCCATTCCGACCTGTTTCTTCTCCTACTATCGCCAGGTGGGTGCGTTGGCTGTTACACCTGGCAGGCATTGATTCTAGGTTCGGGGCTCACTCTGTCAGGGGGGCAGCGGCCTCCGGTGCTATCTCACTTGGCGCCTCCTTGACTGATGTCTTACGATCGGCAGATTGGTCCAGAGCATCTACTTTTCGCACCTTTTACTTTCGTCCGGTTTCACATGCCGCGTCCTCTTTAATTGAGCGTTAAAACTGCAAATTATGAAGCCTCCTGTCTTGTGGTAAAATTTGAGATTATTTTAGCCTCGGTGAAGGCATAATCTAAATTTTATTAAAGACAGGAGGCGAATAATTTCCCCCCCTCCCTTTCCCTGATATCTTTTCTGGGGTAACCTTTCTTCAGTCTATTTATTTCTGCTGTGTCAGGTTTTGGTCTTTTCTTTTACTTATTTTGGCGTTTTTCTGCCTATATTACATTGTTCCATTATTTGTGCGCTCCTACTGTATTGTTTACAACTGGTTATTTCTGCATTGTTGGCAACTGAATATTTTGACATTTCCTTATCTTCAGTTACTGTTATAGCTTCTCTTTCTTTCAGTTTAATGGCCATCCTCCGGCTGGTGCCTAGAGTTCCCGGCGGCTGTTTGACTGTTCATGTTCGGCTGCGTCTGATTCGTTGGATTTTCACGTTCCATTTGACTGTGGTTTTTGCATCAAAGAAGAGGAAGAGGAGTGAC
>VKOC01049121.1:0-11827 GCA_009364415.1 Spea multiplicata
AAAATGACTTAATTCAGACACTTGTAGGTGCCCTGATATGTCCAGTGGTAAGTGTGTCATGCTTATGTCCTTCATATAAAGAATTGTACTATATATAAAGCAACATTTAAAAAAATAAGTAACAAATAGTAATGCTCTAAACATAAAAAGTAGCTTTAAGAAAATATACATATAGTCACAGTAAGCCATAGGTTTAGTGTTAATTATATTTCTGAACCACTGTCCCATTTTCTATTTGGCTGGCCGCCTATTGATACGTATGCCAACACTCCAAAGTGGGCTCAGGGCAAGTTGTGGCTTCTACCAAGAGAACTTCCTGGATGCTGTCTAGGTTACCTCTATGGTGATGACAAAAGTGATTTCATAGAAAAAATATCTAAATATGGGTATGAAATAGAAAATAAAATTTAAAAGTATTTCCGACCAAGTGAGTGCTTTACACCATTATCACTAAAATATTTAATTATTATGATATTGCACACAAATGGATGTTTACAGGCAATTGTTTTAGATGCTCCTTAGGAAAACTTTATATTCTTTCTGATCAATGGCCACATTGTACTTTGTTCTGATAAATAAGACAGACCCAGACTTAAGCACCACAAAGGAAAATCACTGATCTTTGCTAAATGAGTAGTGGCCTTCAGTATAACAGGTATAATACTTTTGAAGCAGTTAAGAGCAATAATAATATATACTACCGTAACAAAATGATGCAAAGTCAGAACTAGAAACATACATTTGGAATCCAGTGAACAAAATGATTCATAAAATGAAAAAGATAATTAAAATAGACAAACAGTTATCATCAGGTTACATTGCATACACCAGATGCATACAAAAGCCTGTATCCCACAGCTCTATATGTTAAGAGTATCTAATGAATAAAGTATGTCTTATTTTTTTGTAACCTCACATGATCGTCACCTTTAGGATATATCACCCAGAGTACCTCTATTATTACTAAATATACTTTTGTGAAATGAAATTAAATTAAAATTAAACTTGATATTGTGTTAGTAGAAGTAACTTTGCTAGTACAGGTTTTATCTTTGATGGTATACATATTGCCATTCATACAACTATATACTGTATATCAGCCTTGATTTCCCTTTGCTTGGAGACCATCTTCCAGTAGATGTTCCCTAGGGCTTACCCATGATAATACATAGTGTTGCCAAGGAGGTGGAGAATTCAAGTGTTCTGCAAACTCACTCTAGAGAATAGATTGATTGTAAGATTTTCTTTCCTATACAGGTTGAACTTCTTGATGGTGATGGTGTATTGCCTAGCTTAGTTGGCTTCGGTGGCTAAGCGAAAGAGTAACATACTTTGCTGTAAGTTATTTTGTAATATTTCTATCTGTATTTTTTACATTTTGTAACAATTTCTCTAATTACATAGTAGTTTTAGTACAATAATGTATTATTTTATTTAAAAAGGCTGATTAAACCATTGTAGTCCATAATTTTACATAAAACAAACTACTTTCTAAACCTTTTAAACTAAAAATATAGCTATAGTTTTCATTCTCAAAAAAATGAGAATTCATTCTCAAAAGCATTTATAGACATTGATTTACACAGCAATTTATTTACACCGCTTTCATGTATGTACATGACTAACATATGGTGATATGCGGAAAGAGATGATACAAAATATAGGATGAATTAAAGAGAAAAGCAGTGATAGAGGCCTGGGCGATAAAGAAGCAGAGAAGTGCTATCACTGGAAGCTGGATTTTTGAAAGGACATGCACAGCGTGAAGCAGAATGTATACAAAATTACAACAAATTTATTGTATGTCAGAAGGGACCAAAAGTAAGGCTATGCATACAAATACTTGAAGTTTACAGAAAATGTTTGTTCACTGATTTAACTTAAATTACAAATAAACATAGTTTGGATTTGGTTGCCATTGCAGTTGTGGTTTTGTGAATCTCATAACTGGGATATAGCCACAACAGAGTATAGAAAGGATAGAAAGGGAAGGAAAGGAGACAGTGTTACCCAATATATGTTAGGTCACATTGTATTCAGGGTGTTACAGGACAAGATTTGGTCGATACAGAAACTAAAAATAAATATATAATTATTATTATTGACAGATCTTCAGTGGCGGAACTGGATAGTATGTTAGTAGAGGAGTTTATTAAGCAAGCATTTGATTTAAATGTTTGTTAATGTGCCATATGGGGGTTGGAATGTCATTTTTCCTCTATGAGAAAGTCCTTATAAAATCATTGTTAAGCCTTATAACTATGGAACCAATGTCTAAGGAAGCCATAAGGTCTATTCACTAAAGAAAGCAATGAATGCAAGTATACAAAATGATTTGATTTAGTCAAACTGAAAAAAAAATGTCAGGAAAGACTTAGAAACCTTATTATGTATATCTTAGGAGTAAGATGAGAGAGCAAAAATAACTTCAAATATGTAATAATGGTATTAGTACATATTATTCTATTATAAGGTCCTTATTAGTATGAATGCAGGTAATACCATTTTCTTGCTACAATTGGCTACTTATGAATCAAGAGTTTATTGTTTTCTATATTGTTAAATGTATTCTTTTTAATGCATTTAAATAGTATGCTTTTAAAGCAAACAGTTTCGAAATATAGTGTTTTTATTGTGCATCATAAACTACTAGACTACGTTTTTTCTTTCTAATAACATTGATCACTGATTTGGATTTCATATTTCTCCCACAGTGTTACTTTACTTCGATGCACCATGAAGAAAGCTATGGTTGCTCTTTTACGTAATTACCTTATTTGATTTGATATTCTTATAAATCATATTCATAATTATGTTCTCTTATAATTCTAATAAATACATTTCTTGCAAACTGAAATGCACCTCTGTTTTGTTTTTCATTTTATTGCATGTTTTATTAACTTTTTGGTGTTGTTAGGATACTGTAAAATGTTCTTTAGTTTAAATCAATTTGTCTCGGGATCAATACCATCATTGGCCAAGCGGCTCCTAAGGGAGGACAAGTGAAAAAATAAAGTGGAGCTTACCCGCGTCTTTTTTAGGGACAACCCCCAAAGTAGAGATACACAGAGTGGGAGACACATCAAAGGGACCAGCCATGCACCCCAAACTAGCATCCTTAGTCAACTTATTAGACACTACTCCTGGGTTTGCCAATGCCGACTTCAAATTACAGGAACTAACAATATTGTCCCCACTATGAAAAGGGATATGAAAACCCTCCCTAAAACCTTCAGTTAACAGTGAAGCCGCATCCCTGTTGGGGTATCTAGTCAGCCACGGGAGCCGCATTCCGGAGTCTCCCCTTTTTTAACCACTGGTACCATTACTGCCCCTCTACTGCTAGGGGCATCTTGAGAGGAATTGGGAGCCATTGCATCCTCAACATCATGGCGGAAACAGCAGATAGTCCCCCACCTACACACCCTCATTACATTTTCAACAGTACCCCTTCTGCATCCCAGCCAGGGCACCTGAAAAGGCTGGGAGGAAGATCTCACTGGGGTTATAACCCTCAACCACAGTACTATATCCTTATGATCGCAGCAGAGACCCAGGCATAACGCCATGCGTTTCCAAAATTGTTTGTCATAGCTCAGTGACAACTTTCCTCCAAAGGTCCTATAGGCCTTATCAATGCTATCAAGATAGCAGAAGAGGCCTGAGCAATGCCCGGGTGCCTTTTGACCAATAGCGCTGGCCAGAATGGCAAAGGCCTGAAGCCAATTGATAAAAGTCAAAGGGATAAGGCAATATCGCCTCTTTTCCTCATCCTCCTCTTGACTAACCTCTCCCTTAGATGACCTGTCTAGGCTAAACTTTTCCAAGGGGAGAAGGGAGAAAATGTCCACGTATTCACCTTTCCACTATTCTTTCTTCGCCTCCTACTAAAAATGTGTGCCTAAGGGGGCCTTGAAGTAAACATAAAACTCCCCACGGGCCACTGCGTGACCCTCCTGAGAAGACTCCTAGTTATGGAGGCCCACAGCGGGTGCCATGTTGTGTGTGGCACGGGATGACACACTATGTCTGAATCTAGTCGGCGCAATGTTGGATAATTTAGGATTTTATTTCAATTGCCACCAAAAACAATGTCAACAAATATTGAAAAAAAAACATTTTTCTTTACACACAGAGGGGAAGATGTATGCGCTCTCAATCTCTTTTTTAAAGCAGAAAGGTCTTGCTTGTAATGGAGGGCCACGTCTTCTCTTTAGCCAGTGTCCATGGAAGGGCTACAATCATTTCTTGCTCTATTTCAAGGAAGCATGACTTTACAGTAATTAAGGTGCCAATAGTCTTGAGATAGTGTGGTGCCACACACCCTTGGCTATTGTGAGCTACCCTGTGGGACACAGACTAGGATGACCTGTTAGGGATATTAATGAGACAAAATAGGCAAAACCAATATTTTATCACATACGCAAAATAACGACGCTACCAATTATTGTGGTACCACATCCACAAGATTAATTTAAGGAGATACCCTATATTTTATCTCCGATCCTCAATCCTTTCAGATCGCCGAAAATTATAATTCAAATCAGATATATCACCAAGATAGTCAATCAAAAATATTTATTGTAAATGCAATTTATAAAATCTGTATATGGGTCACACAGTGCATGATATAAAACACAAAGTTCTTAAAACATGTCAAAATTGAATCAATTGAAAAACAGTATATTATCGATAGTTATCAATATGACTTGGTACTTTATGAGTCTACACACAATTAATTTCCATTCCACTCAGCAACCAAAAATTGATAATAATCAGGGCAGTAATAAAGATATCACTATCTCTCTTATATTAGTTTAACCAATAGGACAAATTAAAATAATTTAATAATGTCTAAGAGTATTTAGTGAAATTCCTAATAGATGCAAATAATGTCAAACTTCATCTACAGGTAAAAATACCTTTTCATTATTGTTATTATCACGGGTTATAAGCTGCAGTCTCACAAGCCGCCATATACAATAATGCAATATATTATTTCCCAGAAACAGGGAATTCTATATGAAGAAGACAAAATTCATCTCTATTCAGAATAATAAAACGATTATATTTACCACCACTTGTTGCTGTGATCCAACTGGTCCTTGTAGAAATTAATCCAGGTTCAGTGGCAAGAAATTGAATGGAAAGAATATCACTTTCTACAAGTTATATAGGTTAGAACTCAAAGTAACTCCAAGAGTGAAATATGGTGTCAGGATCTTAAGATTCCAATTCTCTGCGGTTTATTTTGTGAATCAGCCCGTCCGGGTCTGCCTAGATCAGGGTCAGTTTTTTAAGGTCCCTTTTTTTAGGTGAGAGTCCTCAATTATTAAAAACCTTAGCTTTTAAAGACAGGGCTTATTATCCTAGCCTCCACCTCTTGATTGGAATTCTCCAATCATAACAGTGGGTTTTACCCATAAAAATTAGGATTTCTACTCATATTTACACCGTTGTAATTTCTTAATTTACCTGTGAGAGACGCTCTGGTCTAAGAATTAACTTAAAACCATTACATATGTGTTTGGAGTTTATCCTTGGTCACCCTTATCGCCAGGTGTTACCTCCTAGATAGTAACTCAGGACTTGGTAGTCTTACCATGTATCCCCCATACGAATTTACATTCCCAAGGATATGCAGCGTCTACTCCTTAACTTTCTCATGGAAGATAACATTAATTGTATCATACTTACTGAAACATCTATATACATGAATACTTCTTTGTTCTCAATTATAGAGAGAACAAGGACAAAAAGAAATAATCACTACATGATTAAGTAAAATAAAATGGCTCTGACTCCATTTTGTGTTCATGTAAAATACAGAATATATGGAATACATGTTTTCTATGATAAAATATCTGACAGACCACAGTGGCGATGTTTTCTTCCAAAACAAACAGAGATTAAATTATAATATGAAGCATTGGGCCCATCTATCCAGTGTGTTGTGTTTCTTTTTTTTTTTTTTTTTTTTTTATTGATTTTATAACAAAAGCAAAAAACAAGACATAAATTATAACCTTTCATCCTTATAATATACCAAGTAATATCGAAAGGTTAAAATTATAACATTCACATACAAGACAGTATCAAGACCAGGATGTTTTCTTTATCGTCTAGGGGGGAGAAGGAGGGAGACATTAGTAGTATTTATATATTAAAATAGTAAATTAGTTAGTATTGCCAGGATTGTGTAATAGTTTGATATATATAACCAGGTCCAGAGAGCCATCTTTTCCATGGAGACCAAATTACTTCATAGTGTTTTATATTATTATGAGTTCTATAGTAATACTTCTCCATTGTGTATTGGTAATTTATCTGAGCTATAACTTGGGACCAGGTTAGAACCTGGTCTGTTTTCCAAGATCGAGCTATGCATATTTTGGCTGCTGCCAAAACATTAATGGCCAAAAACAGTTTCGACTTATTTTTCCAAGGTAGATCAATATGAAAAAGAAAAGATTGCGGATTCAAAACTATATCAGTGTCAAATAAATTCTTAAATAGAGTAACAATTTCAGATCTAAGGTTTAATAACTTATCACACTCCCACCAAATGTGTATCATTGAACCGAGTTCTAGTTTGCATCTCCAACATTTGTTGGAGGTAGTATTATACATTTTATGTAGTAAGGTTGGAACATAGTACCATCTGTGAAGGAGTTTGTAGTATTGTTCTTGGAGATTTATACAATGTACTGCTTTCCTTACTTTATTCCAAGAGTCACACCAAGTATCAAAAGAGTAGGAGGTACCCAAATCTCTTTCCCACTTCAGAATAGTGTTTGGTTTATCCCACTTTTCTTCTTGATCCAGTATGTTCCTTAATCGTGTAATTAGGTTTTTTTTATGGTGAGCATGTATAAACCTATCTAAATCAGTGGAAGGAGTTAATGGATTGCTTTTAATGAAACTTCTAAGAGTTCTTTATTTGATAAATTATACTTAATTTGAATTTCATTAAATGAAACCAACTGAGAAAGAGTGCATATATCTGAAATCATATCTATACCCTGGAGAAACCAAGATTTCAGATCTATATCCTTGATCATATTTTGCACAGCCATCAATGGAGAAGATAACGAACATAGTTCCGTATTGCCAAATTTCCCCTTAAAAATAATCATGTTGGTTAATACGTTGGAAACAATTGGATTAAGAATATTAAGTCTATGTATATCTTTTTTATTAAACCAATATAAGAGAATGGATCTAAATTTTGGCATTTCCACTTCTCATAATTATACCAAGGTAGTTCCAAGTTCTTTTTTATATCCCAAGCTAAAAAGTGGTTAAATAAACAAATTTGTTGTAAGGTACTTAAATTAGGAAAGTTAAGGCCAGAACTTGTAAGGTTTCTAATAAGAATAGCACGTGAAAGTCTAGGTTTTTTACCCCTCCATACATATGATAAAAAAACTTTTTCGAATTGATTTGTTGTGTTGTGTTTCTTAACGCTGAAGCCCTTGTCTTTGACCGACCAGAACAGATATGGAAAGACTGAGCATGGACATAGACAGAAGGGAATAAGGGACAGTGGAAATCCTCTGGTAAAGGGAAGTGAGATGAAGACGGTGCACTCACAGCCAGAAATGATCATGGCATGGCAGAAAATGGTACAGCTAAATGAAAGTGGCTGGTGTTATAAATAAATATACTGACAAGGGGGAAGGCAAAAAGATTAAGAGAAAGAACATTTGGCCAGGGAAATAAAAGCGTGGAAACTAAAAGAGTGGAAACAAACTGTTGAGGGAGGCTTCTCAATTTAACAGAAGAACTGAACGGGACATACAGTACTGAAAGGTGGGAAGTTCAATTATTGTCTCAATTATTCAGAGGTTACCAAAAAAGAGCACATTATGTTGGCCATTCCTCAGCATAAAAAAAATAAAATTTCATAGGAGGGTACTGGGGTTTCTATTTTTATCTGGTAAAGTAAAGATTGCAAGAAACTGAAACAGACTGATCCACCTGCTATTGGAAACGTTTTGGTGACACTCAAACATATTTATCAGATGGAGAGGATGATCCAGTCTACAAACCATACAATGGTTCATATTGGATACAACATGGCACTTACAGGCATTGGCTCATATGTTTCAAATGTGTACTTTGATTACATTATGTATGCTATACTGAACAAAACAACATGTTTCATTATCTGGAATATGTACAATGGATATTAACTCATGCTGATGCAACAGGTTCCTTGTGACAACAACAAAAACCCCTCAACAACAAAAAGTTATAAGCAAAAAAGGGTAAAAGAACTGAATTGCAAAGAAGACTATAGGGGTACTAGGGGGTATACAATGAGAGTGGATGGGCTAGAAGAGTAAGATACAGACCTTGGGGAAAGGGATGAAGACATTGTGGAAAAGAAAACAAAGGTGAAGAATACAAAAGATAAAGTGAAAAAAGAGAAACACTGAAACTGCAATTTAAAACCAATAAACTTAATAAAGATAAAGTATCTCTACATGTAAAGAATAAACAATTCCCTGAGCGCTTGATGAGTTACAGTGAAAGGAAATGTTCAACTTACCATTGTAGATAAGAATAATGCAGGCTCAGGATCAGGAAAGACTAAGGAACCTCAATATGTATAGGTTTGGAGAAAATACTGCAAATCCTTAAAGACAGGAGGGATGTTTGTTTCAAAAGAGGAGAAGTGGGTAAACAAGGTCATAATCTGAAACTAGTGAGTCAGAGGCTTAGATGTAATATAAAGAAGTTTTACTCCGAGAGTGGTAAAGAAATGGTAAAGAAACAGCCTCCCAGCAGAAGTGGTAGAGGCTAATAAAGTGAGAGAATGTAAACATGGATGGGATAGGCATAAAAACCAACATGAGGCCCAGGACCGATTGAGGTCTGACATTATGAAGAGAACGTTTTGGTGAGCTTTTGTGCAGGAAGAATTTGGCTAATCTGTACAATGGAGAGTTCAATCATCTTCAACTTCGCACAAGCCCCTTGACTCTTGTGTTATACTCTGTCAGCTCAGCGGTCTCCTGGAGAAAGCAGACAGTGTTGGCCCTGGCTAACACTGGCAAAGTAAGATATTGGAAATAGAAACCCTTCTGAAAACTATTTGTGCTGTAGCACCTGACTTCTAATGGGCCTAGTATTCACACATCAAGCCAGTTAGCTACAGAGACACAACACAACACAACAGAAAGGGATTGAACATGACACACCAAAGTACCCTAGTTCTACACCTTAACCGCTACACTACAGACACTACCAATGCTTTTGCTCTGAAACTATCCATTGTTTTTTTACATCAATGTAGTCTTGTAGCTAGCCTTCCCCCAAACAAACACACCAAATAAACCAAAAAATGGCAGCTTGCAAGGGCAGAGACTGAGTGGCTTGTGTTTTGGTCTATGTCCAGGAAAAGGTAAAGCGTGGAGGAATTGAACCCAGAATATCAGGAATCAAATCCAACATCCTTCCTCCCAAATTAAACACACTATGAAGACATAGGTAATTGAACTCAGAACCTCAAGAAACCAAACGCAACCCCTTAAACACTACACCACAGAGAACGGGTATAATGGCTTCAAGAAACAATCTCCCATACAGTTCTTTACATAGCCTGACTCCCAACCAAACGCACTAAAAAAACTAAAAAATGGTGGCTTGTAAGGGCAGAGACAAGATGTCATGTTTTGGTCTACGTGGTTACTAAGAATCCCTTATATTCCTAAAAACAACCAAACACCAAAACAGATCGAGGTAAAGATGAAAACACAAGGAATTGAACTCAGAATGTCAAGAAACCAAGCCCAACTCCTTAACCACTACACCACAGGGTTAACAATCAGGGTTAAGGATTCCCCCATACAGTACTTTACCTACCCTGACTCCCAAACAAACAAACTAAATAAACTAAAAGATGTCTTATGTTTTGGTCTCCAAAAAAAACCAAAAACAGGTTGAGGCAAAGACAAAGAGAATCGAATGCAGAACCGCAAGAAACCGCATTGGCTGATCCCTGGACTCCAGCCACCAATCAGCAGCCAGAAGGCTTCACCAAGCTGGTTCACTAACCAAATTAGCATTTTCTATAGCCTCCCTTCAAAGGTGCAGCTGCTAGCACTTCCTACCATCTGCAGTGACAACTACAAAGCAAAGGAATATATTAAAACAAATACACACACTTAAATAATTCATTTTATTTCCATAAAAGAGTAAAAATGCGAGATGTTCCTTAATGTGCGTTGAGTCTCTATTGGCTCAGCAAGAATCCATTCATTTGTGATTGGGTGTAGCTTTTTCGGGAAGAGAGACTATCCATTATCCCCCAAGAGTGTACATAAATAAGTTAAAGCTAGAATCTAGTCATCATATTTGTTTGAATAACTAACATATACTTTTCCCCTTTTAGAGTCTACTACAAGCTGAATTGCATCTTTTTGCTTAACATATACACTATATGGACTGAAGTATTGGGAGACCTGGCTATTAAACCAATAGGGTTTTTTTGACATCCCATTCTAAATACTTATACATTGATATGTAGTTGTTCCCTCCTTTGGAGCTATAATAACTTCCACTCTCCTGGAAAGGCTTTCCACAAGATTTTGCAGTGTTTCGTGGGGAAATTTTGCCCATTCATCCAGTAGAGCATTTGTGAGGTCAGGCACTAATCTTGGATGAGAAGGCCTGGCTCGCAAGTTGTTAGATAGGTCAGGCCTTTGTGCATGCCAGTCAAGTTCTTCCACAGCAAACTCATCAAACCATACCTTTACGGACCTTGCTTTGTGTAATGGGGCACAGTTATGCTGGAAAAGAAAAGTGCCTTCCTCAAAGTGTTCTCTCAAAGTCGGAAGCATAGCATTGTCTAAAATGTCTTATTGTGCTGAAGCATTAAAATTTACCTTAACTGCAATTAAGGGGCCTAGCCGAAACCCAGAAAAACAGCCCCAAAGCTTTATTTCTCCTCCAGCAAACTTTACAGCTGGCTCAATAAAGTCAAGTAGGTAATTTTTCCTGACAGCTGACACACCCATACTACCAAACAGAGAAGTGTGATTTGTCACTCCACAGAACACATTTTCACTGATCCAGAGTCCAGTTGCGGTGTACTTTACACCACTCGATCCAACGCTTGACATTGTACTTGGTGATGCGAGGCTTGCATATAGCTGCTTAGGCATGTGCTATGAATACCAGTGAAAGTTCAGAACTTGGTGATCCCGCTTTGTGACTACATGGTCTTTCGCTTCGTGGCGGAGTTACTGTTGTTCCTAAATCCTTACATTTTCCAATAATCCCACTTACAGTTGACCGTGGAATATTTAGCAGGGATGAAATTTCATGACAAGCGCATAGTTGAGTTTGTGCCCCAGGAAGATCGTACCCCATACCCCAATAATGACTCAGACACTTTATGTGGGTGCAAAATATTTTGTCCACAGCTTTATTAACATATATACAACATTTAGAGGTCATTGTCAACCCAGCCACCCCGGTTAACATTATTAACAGTTTACACCTTACTAACACTGACAATGACCTCACATAACCAATAAATTAACCATATAATGGCACCAACACATACCAGGTGCCTCCACATTAACATATTAACATATTAACATATTGACCACAATAGGGATGTACCGAGACACCCCTACCAGACCGTTTAACCAAATTATAACTATGTAGGGGCATACCGAGACACCCCTACACCACCGATTTAACCAAACTACCACTGCAGGGGCATACTGAGACA
The DNA here is from genome assembly GCA_009364415.1 of Spea multiplicata. Lineage (NCBI taxonomy): Eukaryota > Metazoa > Chordata > Amphibia > Anura > Pelobatidae > Spea > Spea multiplicata. The sequence continues at coordinate 11,747 of VKOC01049121.1, forward strand.
CCTCCACACCACCAATTTAACCACACACCAATGCAGGGGCATACCGAGACACCCCTACCCCACCCCAGGTTCTGAGCCACA
>VKOC01049122.1:0-13334 GCA_009364415.1 Spea multiplicata
ACAAGACATAAATTATAACCTTTCATCCTTATAATATACCAAGTAATATCGAAAGGTTAAAATTATAACATTCACATACAAGACAGTATCAAGACCAGGATGTTTTCTTTATCGTCTAGGGGGGAGAAGGAGGGAGACATTAGTAGTATTTGTATATTAAAATAGTAATTTAGTTAGTATTGCCAGGATTGTGTAATAGTTTGATATATATAACCAGGTCCAGAGAGCCATCTTCTCCATGGAGACCAAATTACTTCATAGTATTTTATATTATTATGAGTTCTATAGTAATAGTTCTCCATTGTGTATTGGTAATTTATCTGAGCTATAACTTGGGACCAGGTTAGAACCTGGTCTGTTTTCCAAGATCGAGCTATGCATATTTTGGCTGCTGCCAAAACATTAATGGCCAAAAACAGTTTCGACTTATTTTTCCAAGGTAGATCAATATGAAAAAGAAAAGATTGCGGATTCAAAACTATATCAGTGTCAAATAAATTCTTAAATAGAGTAACAATTTCAGATCTAAGGTTTAATAACTTATCACACTCCCACCAAATGTGTATCATTGAACCGAGTTCTAGTTTGCATCTCCAACATTTGTTGGAGGTAGTATTATACATTTTATGTAGTAAGGTTGGAACATAGTACCATCTGTGAAGGAGTTTGTAGTATTGTTCTTGGAGATTTATACAATGTACTGCTTTCCTTACTTTATTCCAAGAGTCACACCAAGTATCAAAAGAGTAGGAGGTACCCAATTCTCTTTCCCACTTCAGAATAGTATTTGGTTTATCCCGCTTTTCTTCTTGATCCAGTATGTTCCTTAATCGTGTAATTAGGTTTTTTTTATGATGAGCATTTATAAACCTATCTAAATCAGTGGAAGGAGTTAATGGATTGCTTTTAATGAAACTTCTAATTCTTAAATAAGAGAATAGTTCTTTATTTGATAAATTATACTTAATTTGAATTTCATTAAATGAAACCAACTGAGAAAGAGTGCATATATCTGAAATCGTATCTATACCCTGGAGAAACCAAGATTTCAGATCTATATCCTTGATCATATTTTGCACAGCCATCAATGGAGAAGATAACGAACATAGTTCCGTATTGCCAAATTTCCCCTTAAAAATAATCATGTTGGTTAATACGTTGGAAACAATTGGATTAAGAATATTAAGTCTATGTATATCTTTTTTATTAAACCAATATAAGAGAATGGATCTAAATTTTGGCATTTCCACTTCTCATAATTATACCAAGGTAGTTCCAAGTTCTTTTTTATATCCCAAGCTAAAAAGTGGTTAAATAAACAAATTTGTTGTAAGGTACTTAAATTAGGAAAGTTAAGGCCAGAACTTGTAAGGTTTCTAATAAGAATAGCACGTGAAAGTCTAGGTTTTTTACCCCTCCATACATATGATAAAAAAACTTTTTCGAATTGATTTGTTGTGTTGTGTTTCTTAACGCTGAAGCCCTTGTCTTTGACCGACCAGAACAGATATGGAAAGACTGAGCATGGACATAGACAGAAGGGAATAAGGGACAGTGGAAATCCTCTGGTAAAGGGAAGTGAGATGAAGACGGTGCACTCACAGCCAGAAATGATCATGGCATGGCAGAAAATGGTACAGCTAAATGAAAGTGGCTGGTGTTATAAATAAATATACTGACAAGGGGGAAGGCAAAAAGATTAAGAGAAAGAACATTTGGCCAGGGAAATAAAAGCGTGGAAACTAAAAGAGTGGAAACAAACTGTTGAGGGAGGCTTCTCAATTTAACAGAAGAACTGAACGGGACATACAGTACTGAAAGGTGGGAAGTTCAATTATTGTCTCAATTATTCAGAGGTTACCAAAAAAGAGCACATTATGTTGGCCATTCCTCAGCATAAAAAAAATAAAATTTCATAGGAGGGTACTGGGGTTTCTATTTTTATCTGGTAAAGTAAAGATTGCAAGAAACTGAAACAGACTGATCCACCTGCTATTGGAAACGTTTTGGTGACACTCAAACATATTTATCAGATGGAGAGGATGATCCAGTCTACAAACCATACAATGGTTCATATTGGATACAACATGGCACTTACAGGCATTGGCTCATATGTTTCAAATGTGTACTTTAATTACATTATGTATGCTATACTGAACAAAACAACATGTTTCATTATCTGGAATATGTACAATGGATATTAACTCATGCTGATGCAACAGGTTCCTTGTGACAACAACAAAAACCCCTCAACAACAAAAAGTTATAAGCAAAAAAGGGTAAAAGAACTGAATTGCAAAGAAGACTATAGGGGTACTAGGGGGTATACAATGAGAGTGGATGGGCTAGAAGAGTAAGATACAGACCTTGGGGAAAGGGATGAAGACATTGTGGAAAAGAAAACAAAGGTGAAGAATACAAAAGATAAAGTGAAAAAAGAGAAACACTGAAACTGCAATTTAAAACCAATAAACTTAATAAAGATAAAGTATCTCTACATGTAAAGAATAAACAATTCCCTGAGCGCTTGATGAGTTACAGTGAAAGGAAATGTTCAACTTACCATTGTAGATAAGAATAATGCAGGCTCAGGATCAAGAAAGACTAAGGAACCTCAATATGTATAGGTTTGGAGAAAATACTGCAAATCCTTAAAGACAGGAAGGTTGTTTGTTTCAAAAGAGGAGAAGTGGGTAAACAAGGTCATAATCTGAAACTAGTGAGTCAGAGGCTTAGATGTAATATAAAGAAGTTTTACTCCGAGAGTGGTAAAGAAATGGTAAAGAAACAGCCTCCCAGCAGAAGTGGTAGAGGCTAATAAAGTGAGAGAATGTAAACATGGGGATAGGCATAAAAACCAACATGAGGCCCAGGACCGATTGAGGTCTGACGTTATGAAGAGAACGTTTTGGTGAGCTTTTGTGCAGGAAGAATTTGGCTAATCTGTACAATGGAGAGTTCAATCATCTTCAACTTCGCACAAGCCCCTTGACTCTTGTGTTATACTCTGTCAGCTCAGCGGTCTCCTGGAGAAAGCAGACAGTGTTGGCCCTGGCTAACACTGGCAAAGTAAGATATTGGAAATAGAAACCCTTCTGAAAACTATTTGTGCTGTAGCACCTGACTTCTAATGGGCCTAGTATTCACACATCAAGCCAGTTAGCTACAGAGACACAACACAACACAACAGAAAGGGATTGAACATGACACACCAAAGTACCCTAGTTCTACACCTTAACCGCTACACTACAGACACTACCAATGCTTTTGCTCTGAAACTATCCATTGTTTTTTTACATCAATGTAGTCTTGTAGCTAGCCTTCCCCCAAACAAACACACCAAATAAACCAAAAAATGGCAGCTTGCAAGGGCAGAGACTGAGTGGCTTGTGTTTTGGTCTATGTCCAGGAAAAGGTAAAGCGTGGAGGAATTGAACCCAGAATATCAGGAATCAAATCCAACATCCTTCCTCCCAAATTAAACACACTATGAAGACATAGGTAATTGAACTCAGAACCTCAAGAAACCAAACGCAACCCCTTAAACACTACACCACAGAGAACGGGTATAATGGCTTCAAGAAACAATCTCCCATACAGTTCTTTACATAGCCTGACTCCCAAACAAACGCACTAAAAAAACTAAAAAATGGTGGCTTGTAAGGGCAGAGACAAGATGTCATGTTTTGGTCTACGTGGTTACTAAGAATCCCTTATATTCCTAAAAACAACCAAACACCAAAACAGATCGAGGTAAAGATGAAAACACAAGGAATTGAACTCAGAATGTCAAGAAACCAAGCCCAACTCCTTAACCACTACACCACAGGGTTAACAATCAGGGTTAAGGATTCCCCCATACAGTCCTTTACCTACCCTGACTCCCAAACAAACAAACTAAATAAACTAAAAGATGTCTTATGTTTTGGTCTCCAAAAAAAAACAAAAACAGGTTGAGGCAAAGACAAAGAGAATCGAATGCAGAACCGCAAGAAACCGCATTGGCTGATCCCTGGACTCCAGCCACCAATCAGCAGCCAGAAGGCTTCACCAAGCTGGTTCACTAACCAAATTAGCATTTTCTATAGCCTCCCTTCAAAGGTGCAGCTGCTAGCACTTCCTACCATCTGCAGTGACAACTACAAAGCAAAGGAATATATTAAAACAAATACACACACTTAAATAATTCATTTTATTTCCATAAAAGAGTAAAAATGCGAGATGTTCCTTAATGTGCGTTGAGTCTCTATTGGCTCAGCAAGAATCCATTCATTTGTGATTGGGTGTAGCTTTTTCGGGAACAGAGACTATCCATTATCCCCCAAGAGTGTACATAAATAAGTTAAAGCTAGAATCTAGTCATCATATTTGTTTGAATAACTAACATATACTTTTCCCCTTTTAGAGTCTACTACAAGCTGAATTGCATCTTTTTGCTTAACATATACACTATATGGACAGAAGTATTGGGAGACCTGGCTATTAAACCAATAGGGTTTTTTTGACATCCCATTCTAAATACTTATACATTGATATGTAGTTGTTCCCTCCTTTGGAGCTATAATAACTTCCACTCTCCTGGAAAGGCTTTCCACAAGATTTTGCAGTGTTTCGTGGGGAAATTTTGCCCATTCATCCAGTAGAGCATTTGTGAGGTCAGGCACTAATCTTGGATGAGAAGGCCTGGCTCGCAAGTTGTTAGATAGGTCAGGCCTTTGTGCATGCCAGTCAAGTTCTTCCACAGCAAACTCATCAAACCATACCTTTACGGACCTTGCTTTGTGTAATGGGGCACAGTTATGCTGGAAAAGAAAAGTGCCTTCCTCAAACTGTTCTCTCAAAGTCGGAAGCATAGCATTGTCTAAAATGTCTTATTGTGCTGAAGCATTAAAATTTACCTTAACTGCAATTAAGGGGCCTAGCCGAAACCCAGAAAAACAGCCCCAAAGCTTTATTTCTCCTCCAGCAAACTTTACAGCTGGCTCAATAAAGTCAAGTAGGTAATGTTTCCTGACAGCTGACACACCCATACTACCAAACAGAGAAGTGTGATTTGTCACTCCACAGAACACATTTTCACTGATCCAGAGTCCAGTTGCGGTGTACTTTACACCACTCGATCCAACGCTTGACATTGTACTTGGTGATGCGAGGCTTGCATATAGCTGCTTAGGCATGTGCTATGAATACCAGTGAAAGTTCAGAACTTGGTGATCCCGCTTTGTGACTACATGGTCTTTCGCTTCGTGGCGGAGTTACTGTTGTTCCTAAATCCTTACATTTTCCAATAATCCCACTTACAGTTGACCGTGGAATATTTAGCAGGGATGAAATTTCATGACAAGCGCATAGTTGAGTTTGTGCCCCAGGAAGATCGTACCCCATACCCCAATAATGACTCAGACACTTTATGTGGGTGCAAAATATTTTGTCCACAGCTTTATTAACATATATACAACATTTAGAGGTCATTGTCAACCCAGCCACCCCGGTTAACATTATTAACAGTTTACACCTTACTAACACTGACAATGACCTCACATAACCAATAAATTAACCATATAATGGCACCAACACATACCAGGTGCCTCCACATTAACATATTAACATATTAACATATTGACCACAATAGGGATGTACCGAGACACCCCTACCAGACCGTTTAACCAAATTATAACTATGTAGGGGCATACCGAGACACCCCTACACCACCGATTTAACCAAACTACCACTGCAGGGGCATACTGAGACACCTCCACACCACCAATTTAACCACACACCAATGCAGGGGCATACCGAGACACCCCTACACCACCCCAGGTTCTGAGCCACAGGCCAGCTCGAAACCTACACCAATAACTTGAACCAAGTCAAATTATTAACCAAAAAGCATAACAAAACACCGTATTAGGCAATAATCCCCAACTATCCCCGCCGCTGTGACAAAACGGGGTAGTCACCCCCCACAACCCACCTTAAAGGGAGGGAGGGTGGAACAACCAGGATTTGGATAAGCAGTTAAGTGACAGTTTACAAAATGGTTGCCACTTATATACCTTATTAATAGCCCCACCCATAACAACTCTGAACCAATTAAATTAAATCCTTCCTTTTTGCACACCACCTAGCTCTGTCAAGGCCCACTCCGCCTAAGCTGCGCTGCTCCATGGGCTTCATTAACTGACGTATTGCAAAGCTGCCATCCTATCACAGACCACACTTGAATTCATGAAGTTCTTCACACCCATTTTTTCACAAATGTCTGTAAATGCAGACTGCATTACTATTTGCTTGATTGTATACACATGTGGCAATGGGTTTGATTGAAACACCTGAATTCAATAATAAAGAGTTCCCAATATAGTGTAGCTTTTCCACTTTATTGAATTGCCTTAAGTTCTAGATGATGCCATTTAAGTGAAATAAGCCATACATATCCATTTATGGTTTTTCTTCAGAAGTATCTGCTAACATAGTGTTCAAGGGTCCTTCAATATATATATATTTAAGATTTAAAAAAAAGGTAAAATCTACTTATGGGCAATGGCACTGGTGTTAACAAAAGTGTCTTCATTTTTTCCAAGGGCAGTTTTATTCTTTTTTTGATTCAAAAGCTGTGGAAATGCAAACATGTTTCACAAAGCTTCATGCTTCAAAGATCAGAAGATTTTAATGTGTTCTTCCATTTTTAAGTAGTTGTCAGTTAAAATGTAATTTATTGGATTTCTATTTTAATCTATATTGTAAATTACACTTAATTGTTACTGAATTATATAGATCATTGAAAAAATGTGTGTAACATCTAATTAATGCCAATGTAATTTGAGAGTTATTATATTGGAATTTTAGGTAACGTCTATCCAGTGTTAGCATATTAGTGCACTATACAGTATATCTTTTCTCATTTGCCAATCAGGTTTCTGGTCCTCTAAAATGTCACATTTTCTATGAATTGATTTTTTTATACTTTTTTGGTTGTAGCTATTATTTGTGCTCCTTTATACTGTTAAGTAAGAATGGCCTTATTTAAATTCAAGGCAACTGTGGACATAAAGCACCGACACAAAAACTAATGTGAAACTTTTCATAAGTGGGATATAGACCTGAAATGGATATAAATGAGGAGAGTGTTCAATGAACACATGTTGCCTGCCTATCTATAATGTCACCCTCTAGTCATGTATTGCCAATGACACTGCTTTGTACTGCTGCTTGGTATATTGTACACTGTGATATATATATATATGTATATTTCGAACTATATTTTATATGTGACTAATGACTATTATAACAGCATATATTATCCTCCTCTAGGTGGTAATATGACTATGATTTTGTAGAAATGGTACAGCAATATAAGAAAACCCTGAAGTCATTGGTGTGTGTGTTTTCTTACCTTGCAGTTCTTCATGACCTGGCTGACATCGATTTGGGGACCTGGTTCCAGCTGCGGCACCACCTGGGGAAGGAGTGGAGTGTGGCCAAACCAGTTCATGGACCCAGGGTCCTCCCAACCACCTCAGCCCTGATGCAGATGTGATCCCCTCAACCTGCATGCCATTTGTCTGCCGCAGGGTCTCAGGACGTTGCAAGGTCACGTGGGACCCATGGCAGGCAGTGGCACAGTCCTCCAGCCTGGTGAGTCTTTGGTGACCTCTCCTTTCCCCCATACTTTGTTCCCTGTTTCTTTTCCTTCAGCTCTTTCTGGGTTAATGGTTTGTTTTGGGTTGTTAGAGGGTGTGATGGGAGTGGATGTGTTGGATGTGTAATTGGGTGGATGTGTTGGAAGGTTTGAAGTAATTTATTTGATTGTTTGGGCCGGGTCAGGCTTCAGGTGTTACTGGTCCTCAGTTGCCTAATGCTGTTTGGGACTTACCTGGTTTCCGGCTAGCTCAGACTCGGTAGGGGATACATTGGCTGAGGCGGCTCCTCTTGTCAGTAAGGATAAGGAGGTGCAATGTTTATCTGATTTTGCCGCTGGAGGGCCCATCCTAAGAACAAAGTTAAGAAAAAAATATGGAAGGGGAGTATGTTGAAATTTTTTCATTTTTCATTGTTATTGTTAGAATGGTGCTTAGAAAAAAGTGGAAAAAGAGGAAAATCGAGGAATCAGCTTTATTCTGTTATCAGGATAGTATTGGTAAAGCTTATAGGACCTATGAGGGCGTGGGATGGCGATGCGCTGAGACAACCTCACCTGCCAGCACTTCCCACGGAGGGGTGCCAGCAAGGGAGATTGTTAAAGCAAATCGTGCAGACGTGCCGGCAGCAGAGGTTGATTATGCTCGCATCGCCGCAGGCGGTGAATGTCTGTGCGATGTACTTTAACAACCGGAAGTTGTCCACGAATATCGCGCAGATGTCCAACGCCGGCCCCGCTAGACACCATGGAGACTGCATTGGTAAGTGGGGGGGGCACATCTAGAGAGCAGAGTGGCAGCATATCCTCGGGGGGGGGCAGAGTGACAGCATATCTCGGGGGCGGGCAGAGTGGCAGCATATCTCAGGGGGCAGAGTGGCAGCGGCAGAAGTGGCAGCATATTGGGGGGGCAGAGCGACATATAAAACACTCAATAAAAATTGAGCAAGTGCTAAAATTAGCGCTTTATCTTCTCAAAAATCTTAACATAGAAAGAGTTAAAATAAAAGCACTTAAATACCCAAGGTGTGTCTAATTTAATAAAAAATGGTTTTAATGGGTAAATTGGAATGACCGGGCTCAAAGATAGGGCATTGGTACAGACTGACGAAATGGAGAAAAAAGCGCACTTCCCAAATGTAGCATTTTAAATCTAAAACAACATGAACAACCAATGCATGTTGGGTAATCACTGACCTCAGGAGTGTTGCTGAACACACATTGGGGTGTTGTTTGATAGTGACACATACTAGGAGCTATGAATTCATTCTGAAGTAAATTTGTGTGGAAAAAAACAAAATTTAATTTTGGCAAAGACAGGTGATAGAATCTCATGCATTAAAGGGTTAAAATACCAGCATTTGAAATAAATTGGGTGTCTAGTTTTTAAAAATATATGGTTTGATGGGGTAAATTGAAGTAGCCAGCTTCAAAGATGTTCCAAAGGGGAGATAGAGGCAGAATGACCAAACGACCACCTGAATTACGCATGTCCCAAAAGTAGCCTTTTACCAGCCAAATAATCTGACAAACCATTGACACTGACATTTACCAGGACCTTTATATTTATAACTAAATTACAATTCGTGTTTAAAAATAATTTAAAAAAGTGTGGTTGTATAATTAGTGCATGGAAAGGGTTAAAATACCAGCATTTGAAATACCCTGGGGTGTCTATTTTTCAAAAATATATGGTTTGATGGGGATAAATTGAGTTAACCGACTCCAAAGATGTTCCTGGTAGGAGATGGAGGCAGTCTAAATTTTCACCATGTTTTATTATTTTTGTTATAGTAAATAAGATTATATGATCAAAATAATGGTACCTGAAGAAATCCCATCTTGCCCTGAAAAAAACAATATATAACATGTGTGGATACACTAAATGGGTGAGGAGAAAATTACAGCTGAACACAAGCACTGCAAAAGTGTTAAAACAGGCTCGGTCCCAAAGGGCAGAAAAATAAAAAATGAGCACGGTCCTTAAGGGGTTAAAAAAGCACCTAACTTTTAGGGTGTGGCCTATCATCGAGCCAATACGGTATATAGCATATGTCAGGGGCGTCCAACATGTGACCTCGAGGTGCGGCCCGCGTGAGATCGGCAGCCAGGATCACAAAACCCCTGCTGCTTACTTGTGGGAGGGTCTATTCTCCGCTCCAGTCCCGCTTCCTCTGTGGGGAGAACGAGCGAGGCCGCGCCCCCTGCTGAAGTTGCTGTGAGCGGCATCGAGAGCTGTAGTGAAGGTAAAGGGGTGGGGGAGGTTGTGTGAATGAGTATGCCTGACTGAGGGAATGAATCTGTGAATGAATGAATTTGTGTGTGTGTGTGATAGCATGGATGTGTAAGTGCTGGAACCTAGGCATGATGGGACTGTGATTGCTATTAGCAATCACACTCCTATCATGCCAAGTCAGCCAGTACATGCTGAAACCTTGTGTATTGATGCAGTATGGGGGTCTGCACTTACAGCCACCCGGTACAGCATGTTCTGGCTGACTTGGGATGATAGGAGTGTGATTGCTAACAGCTAACAGCAATCTGCTAACAGCAATCACAGTCCCATCATGCCTAGGTTCCAGAAAGCCCCAGGCGAGAGCATGGAGCAAGAAGGGCGCATGACTGAGGGGACGACAGGCAGCCCTCTCCCCCCTCCCGTTTTCCTGTTTTTTAGTCAGCTAGGGGGGACAGCGGTCAATGTTAAAACAGCCTCTGTCCCAAAGGGTACAAAAATAACAAATGAGCCCGGTCCTTAAGGGGTTAAAAAAGCACCTAACTTTTAGGGTGCGGCCTATAATCGAGCCAATACGGTATAAGGCATATGTACTACTATAACATTAATGTGTATTATCATTTCAGTTAATGCACAAGGGTTGAATACAATTTTTAAGAGATCAATTCTCCATAATTATTTAAAAAAAGAACGAGTCGACATCTGTTTTTTACAAAGAAACTCATTGGAGACAAACTGAAAAAATAAAAAAGATAGGAAATTCTTTCTTAAATATAGTTTCCTCTTCAGATCGCACTAAGAAAAAAAAGGGTGTTGCTATAATTGTCTCTAATAATATACAAGTAAAAATCGAATATCAAAAAACGGATGAAGATGGTAGATATATAATTTTGATCTGTGAAATTAATAACAAAAAATTTACCCTTATTAATATATATCTACCTAATATTTCACCAGTAATTCTTCTTAATAAAATTCTTGGAGAAGTAGAGAACATTAAAACGGGTAGTTGTCTGATTGCAGGTGACTTTAATTGTGTCTTGGATCCATATATAGATAAAAATTTACTTAACAGGCTGTACTATCCATCCCCAGGTGATAAAACAAGCGAAAGCTCTAAATAAGATCTTAAATTACAATAATCTATTCGATATTTGGAGGACTATGAATCCTCAAGTAAGAGAATATACCCATTTTTCACGAGTACATCTTTCTTACTCTAGGATTGACATGATATGGGGAGATGCAGATCTTATTAACAATATTGAAAAAATTAGTATAAAAGAAAACACGTGGTCAGATCACAATATTGTCTCTTTAGAATTTAAAAACGAATTCTCTCTAAAAACAAATACTACCTGGAGAATGAATGACTATATTCTGAAAAGCCAGAAAGAAAAAACTGCCCTTCAAAATACGATAGCAAATTACTTTAAAGATAATATCTCAAGTGACACCTCCTCAGAGAATAACTGGTGCGCTTTTAAGGCCGTAATTAGAGGACATTTTATCAAAATAAATATTAATCAAAAAAAAGCTCAGGGTAAAAGACTTTCCGAACTTTATTGTCAGCTAAATATAATTTCAAGAAAAAATATATTAGCAACTTCACAATTACTAACACAAAAAATAAAAGATATTCAAGATCGAATAAACCAACGGCTAATTGAAAGAGTCACTAGAAATATGGAAAAGCTGAAAATAAAATTTTACGCTAGAGGAAATAGGACTGACAAGATGCTGACTAATAAGTTAAAAAAGCAAAGAGCTAATAATAGAATTATAAAGTTAATAGATGGCAACAGATATTAACGACCCCAAAAGATATTGGTAACTATTTTAATAGATATTATGGAAATTTGTATAATCTTCCAACACATACCTCAGATAAAGACCTAACTGAATACTTAGCACGAACAGAGTTACCTCACATTTCTAAAGCTCAAAGAGATATACTTAATAGACCTATCACTGAAACAGAAGAAAAAAAGGAAATTACAAAACTTGCTAATTACAAGACACCGGGCCCAGATGGCTTTAGTAATTTGTTCTATAAGGTGTTTAGTATCCAAGTAGTTCCGCATTTAACAACTTTATTCAATGAAACAGTAGAGAAAGGCAGTTTTCCAATAGAAATGTTGAGAGCTAACGTTTTGCCAATTTTAAAAGAAGGCAAATCTTCTTCGACTATCACAAATTATCGTCCGATTTCTTTAATAAATGCAGATGTAAAATTATTTTCGTCAATACTGGCAGTCAGAATGAAATCGATATTAGACAAGATAATCCACAGAGATCAAATAGGCTTTGTACCAGGCAGGTCCTCTAGCTATGATGTAAGAAGAACTATAGACATTATAGATGCTTGCTCTAGATCTAAAACCTCTTTGTTACTGATGGCGGTCGATGCAGAAAAAGCCTTCGACCGGGTTAGCTGGAAATTCTTAAGCGACGTATTACAAAAGAATGGTACGCGTCAGGGCTGTCCCTTATCGCCCTTATTATACATAATATCTATGGAGCCCTTAGCTGCAAATATTCGATGTAATCATATGATCAAAGGATATCAAACTAATACAAATCATTTAAAACTGAATCTCTATGCAGACGACGTATTAATTACTCTTACCGAACCAGTTGAATCCTTGAAATATTTGATGACTGAAATAAAAGACTATAGTAAAATCTCAAATTATAAGCTCAATACAACTAAGACAATTTTATTAGGCAAGAATATAGTCAATAGCGTTAAAGAAGAAATTAAACAAATATATGGATTCATCTGGGCAACTCGGGAATTTAAATACCTTGGCATTTCCATCTCTGCAGATCTTAAGAGGATAATGGAAATACATTTCCTAAATCTTCTGAAAGATACCAATCGTAAACTGAAAGAATGGCAATGTAAGGAACTGTCATGGTGGGGAAGAATAAATTCTATAAACGCATATATTATACCTAAGTGGTTATACCTTTTTCAGATGCTCCCACTAAAATCCTCGGACCAATGGCTTCTACTAATACAATCTAGTTTCTCAAATTTTATTTGGAGAGGAAAAAAACCAAGACTTAAACGAAATATATTGTCCCAGAAACCGCAACGAGGAGGTATTTCCTTTCCAAGGAAAATGACTACGAGGATTCTACACATATACAGGATGCAACTAGCGCTAGATAAAAATGAGGGTTGGATGGAGATAGAGAAAGAATTAAGTGGTAATTTAGAGTTAGATAACCTTATTTGGAATATTTATGGCTTAAAACATATAAAAAACAATATCAAAGGTAGCATAATCCTCGAACAACTGATACCCATATGGGAGAATCAAAAACGACAATGGAAAATAGATAAGAAACTTCTTAACTTCCATCAAATTGAAACTCTTGCTGCCAATATAGAAGAACTTAATTTAACTCTTTGGAAACAAAAAGGTATTAATTGCAATAAAAATCTATTCTTAG
>VKOC01049124.1:0-31403 GCA_009364415.1 Spea multiplicata
CAGGCATTTAAATGTAATGTTAGCATTGTCACAAATAAGACATCTCGGCTGGACTTTTCAGGATCAAATAATCAGGACATTAGAGCTGCCAATAAGCTATGACACCAATATATGATCAATGCACTACGGTAAGGCGAGTACCTTACTCCTGCGGTCTCTAGGACAGGCAAGAACCATGTACACATTTCGCTTCCACTGCTTCTTGGCCGTTAGCCAACTCGTATGACATGCTCCCATTACACTTCAGGTTACAATCCAGACACAGGCTTGGAAAAGAAAGATCATCTAAAACAATTATATTTATTTTCTCTTCAAATGCAACTAGGACTTTTCTTCGGTGGTAAAGCAAGCACAAATGACACAGAACAGCACATTTAATTGAAAGCCATCTTGTTAGCTACAGTACACAGCCATTAGGCTCCGTAACAGCTGGATATAACATTGTAATAATGTTTAAATGAGCCAAACACCATAAAGGATCGTCAGGTCTTCTGAGCAGGAGATGGTAGTTCCTTCCTTATTACTTAAACTAGATGACAAAGCACAAATTAGCATTTTCTATTGTAATGTTGCCTTGTTTACTGCCTCCAGGTGACCGAAAAGATACTCATGCATTTTAATGGTCAGGTTTCATTGGCATATTTAGGATTTCTTAATGTTAGACAAATGATCCGTGAATATGTTTATATTGTAAATTGCTACTATGAAAGGTATGTAAAATTGGGATTTATGCCTAGTTTCACATTAGTGAAAGAAAATTAAAACTACAAAAAAAAGGAATCCAAGCTACACAGACTCTAGATCTAAGAAATGGTGTATATTGGAGAGAAAATAGAATGGGAAGAATAGGAATGGAAAAAGAGGGTGTCATCTTCAATACCTGCTTCCCTAAACCAAGGCTGCCCAAAAAATCCAGACTAAAAGCAGTCCACTAGGTGGCTCAATCAGAACAAAGTAATCTGGTCTTCTTGAGCCTGGAGGTTCTAGCAGAGGGTTCCTCCAATCTCAACTCTGGTGATCTACCACAAATTAACTTTTAACCCCTTGGCTGCTAAGCCATTTCACACCCTGGTGCTAAGCTAGTTTTCGGCATTTTGGTGCATCTCACGTTTAAATGTGTTTCAAGTACATTTCTTGGGAATAAACTATACAAACCATATATTGTTTTTTTCAGCACACCCAGCAGATTCCAAATATACCATTTTTATATGTGTATGTCTCATTAGGTTTGCAAAATACAGCCAAAAATGGGAAAAAAGTGTAATTTTTCACTTCCAACTCAATAAAAACTAGTTTGTAATGTTATTTTTCTAAACTCTAATATCAAAACCTGTGTTGCTAAATATTTGTAGTAGGTAACCGGTCTAAAATAAACAGAAATTGAGAACAGTAGACTGTGTTTTTCTAATATTTTATTGCTAAAAGTTAAATTTATTAGACTATCACAAAAGACATCTTTAAATTTAATGCATGGCTGCGTCAATTAAACAGCTCTAGCTGCCCGGGATGTTAAAATATGCCAACAAAACTATATATTTTTAGAAACTACACCCCCAGCCGCAGCAAATGAGGTCTTATTTGTATTTGTATCACAAATCTGACTTGCACAACAAATAAGTGAATATCACACAAATAAAAATAAAAAATAAATAAAATTAAAAGCGACAAGTTCATTTATGTCTTCCGCACTCCAGGTTTGTCCTAGAAACACATGCAGCCCCTCATTTGATGCGCCAAGGGGTGTAGTTTCTGAAAATATATACTTTATGTATCATAATTTAACTTCCCAGCTGTCTAGAGCTGTCTAATTGCAGCCATCACCCCTAAATGTTTTAAGACAATTTTTTAACAAGATTCTCCAATCTGCCATATCTGAAGTTAAAGTGGTCTAGACATCTGGGAAGTTAAATTAGGGTACATAAAGTACACATTTCAAGACACTACACCCCTTGGAGCTTCAAATGAGGGGCTACATGTATTTCTAGAACAAAAGTTGAGTGCACAAATAATGATGGAATGTGTCGCTTTGGCTAGAAAATATGTTTTTTCTAACCATAGCGACACGTTCATTTGTGTCTTGCGCACTCCAGGTTTGTCCTAGAAACACATGCAGCCCCTCATTTGATGCGTCGAGGTGTGTAGTTTTTGAAAATATTTTTTTTTTTGAAAAAAAAGTACTTTTGTGCCATAATTTAACTTCTTACGTGAGCAGTAATGCCACGTCAAGGCTTCAACCCTAATTACTGACCATTCACACGCTTTTCATATCTCCATTCACTCGCAGAAGCACACACCATACTTTCCATACATTCACTCGCAGAAGCACACACACCATTCTTTCCCCTTACAATCCCAAAGAGATGATCGTAAAGGGAGAAAAAAATCACTTTTACTGCAAAAATAAGTTTTGCAGTAAAAATGCAAGGGGCTCCAGGGATGACATGGTTAACTTACGTACTACAGGCTATACGGCTGATTTTTGCAGTTCATCTGGATTTCAAAAATTGCCTTCCTCTACCATTGGCTAAATTTAACCCCATGATCAAAGGGATCATGGGGTTAAAATTTAGTATCGGCCATTTTTAAAAAGGGAATGTGACTTTTTATAGCTGTATGATCACTGTGGTAACATTGGCTACCACAGTGATCATTTAGCTAGAATACTTAAACTTTTTTTTTTTTAAAGTTAAACCAGTTTATGTTTAGATAATTTAATTTGGGGGTCTCTAGGCAATTTTGATCTTTATTTATCTGCCTTTAGAGACCCCCAAATAATTTTTTTAACTTTTTTTGTACATTTTTATTTTTTTAACATAATATTTTTTATTCTTTCTTTACAAGCATTATACCGTTGGAAAGGTGAGGCGATTACCTTTCCAACGGTATATGTTGGGGGTCTGTAGCTGCTCAGATGCCTGAGATACAGGCATCTAAGCAGCATGCCCCCATACCGTGAAAACTGACAATTGTCAGTTTTCAATAAAGTTGCGCGGTGACGTCATCGCGTCATTACGCGCGACGTCACCGGCCGGATCGGGTGGTCCCAGTGATGCCCTTCAAAATGAGGGGCAGATCGCCGGGGTAGGTGGTGATGGAGGTCCACAGACCCCCATCAAGGTAGGAGAGTGCTAGCGACGGCATGGTGCCGTCGTTAGCACCTGACTGGGACTGCTAGCGACGGCACCATGCCGTCGTTAGCAGTCAAGGGGTTAAAGAACACTGGTTTGCAGCTGCTCACAAAAAAAACCTGAAAGCTGTATACTATTGCTGCAAGGTTATTGCCCACAAGGAGAGATTTCTATACCATGCAGGGTGTAGAATTAGACAATGCCCCAATATATAACCTTCCACAGTGTCCTAGAGGGCACATTGGAATGTTCCAATAAAGTATACTAAGCTAGTAGTCACCACACTCCAGCCACACCAAGCTTCAGTAAAATGGGAAGGATGCTTATTGGAGAAGGTACTGGAAGTGTGTTGACCACTTTCCCATTTATTATTTTCCACAAATATCTTATTTAAAACATTCGGCAGAAATGCAAAAGTAAAAACCAGGTGGGACGTACTTTATAGCATATGTAATACGTGGGGGGGTAAAAATACGTGTTGGGGTGTTGCCCAACAGTAAAACATATTTATTTTCGAGGGAAGAACCAGCAACTGGAAAAGGTAGATAAGTGTTTGGCACTCACAGTTAAAAACAAAAGATAGAACATTTGTGAATCCCTGCAGCCCATCGAACATCCTGTGTCTATTCTCACTGAAAAATATGCAGTCATTGGGGTCATCATCTAGTGAGCACAGGGATATACAAACACGTCTACAGATTGTAAGCTTGCGAGCAGGGCCCTCCTTACCTAATGAAAGGCTGATGTTTAATTAAACAATTCTTATGTTAAAATTCAGACTTTTAGCAATTATATAATCAACGAGAGTACAATTATTTGTACTGTAAAAAAACAGTAAGTTCAGCCTAGTGTCAACACCGGCTTTTGACATGCATATCCAAATGTATGTCTGCACCATAACTCACTTTCTTACGAACATACAATATTTATGAACAAACATTGATCAACTAAATACCTGAAAATACCCTTTTCCCCACTATTTGGTTGCAAAAAAATAGAAAACGAAACAAAACAGGCAGGGAGGGCAGGGTAGCATTCTCATACAGATTAAAGGAACAGTCATGTTTCATTTAGAAGCCCAAGGTACGTGCTCTGTGTGTAAAGAAACCTGAAGGTGTGGTCTTCCGTCAAAACACCTGTTCAAAAACATCACGCAGCTCCCAGTTGTAATAGTCTCACCTAAGTGGAGCTTTAATCGACCCTCCCCCACAACACACCACACACACACACACACACACACACACACACAGCCAAGTCAGGTGTAGATTTTCCTGACTTCATGTTTGCGTCTACTAAATCTGTTAGCGAAGTTAAGTGTAAATGTCCCTGTCCAAAAATCTTACTGCCCAAGAACGTTTAAGTCTAATAGAACAGCCAGCCATAGCATACCGGAGACGTAGACCGTTTACCACCTGCAGGCTGGCCTGTGTTAGAAAGCACGTTTCATATCAAAAAGCCATATCAATTTATAAAGCTGCATGGGCTCTTTGGATAGACAGATGGGTCTTTTCACTTAAGGGAGTTCAAAAGAGGTACAGTTCTCATTAGGAGTAAAGTGCTTATGATGGCTAAAGTGTGCCTTTAATCATACCCAAGGTCTACACATCATATTTTGCTTAGCTATGTCAGAGAGGACATTAGGGATCCCAAATTCAGACAATAAAAACCTAAGCTGCCGGGAGGGGCCACTGTTCAACCAATTAAGGCTTTTGTGGTCACCACCACTAGTAGCGTTGTACGCTTGAGAGTAGGGCCTCTTTACCTAATACATGGGTTTGTCCGTCTGTCAATTCTAGTTATGAATATAACCAAAAGAAATGACATATTGTATCCTTAAAATACATTGGAATCTAAATTCAGTTTTTAGTCATGCCCATATGGATTTAAGTGAATTTTGTAATGAGATTTTGTGTGTATATATCATACACACACACATAGATGGATACAAAGATTGAGAAGAGATACGTTAATCTCTGATCACTTCTATTACTTCTATCTACGCTTCACCACAGCAGCTGAGAAGGAAACGTGATTTGATCTATCTAGGGCAGCTAAGCTGTAATCAATTTAACCGAGCTTCCATCCAGCAGCACATCATTCTGATTGAGGGTCATGTATACAAAGATTTTGAGCAATCTTGGGGGTCACAGTGCATCCACTTCTTCTTGCACAAGCACAACCCTGAAACCCTTGATTACGTTTAATCAAAACTACATTTTCTACATCAAAAAGTTTCCACAATGCGTGCATGGGATGACGAGTAAAATTTTGTTCGGTCTGCCAAGGAGATTTTATTTACATTTAGACACAAAAAGGTCCTGTTTTCAGCCAGGATGAGCTGGAGTGTTTACTTCAACTTCCAAGAAGAAAAAACAAAACAAAAACCCCATCATCTTAAGAGTCACAAAGAGCATGACATCACTGACATGCACGGACAGTGTTTTAGCTTCATTAATGCCTGGGGAAGGGAGCCAACAACTTGGTCTTGAAAGCTTGCAATTGAACTCTGTTAGCCAATAAATTGTATCATTTTAATTATACTTTTCTCATGCACGGATAATGGCAGTAAAAAGGGACATTGCTTTTACAAGTTGGATGAAACAGCCCTGTCACAGATGTTACAATGATTGGATTTATGGATGTAGTACTGAAACGGTGCGTGTCATCTCCATAATATTACATGCCCGCATTCGCAGCGGTTTCTCTTTGGAAACACAAAATGAATGAGAAGCGGACAGACGCAATACTTACAATTTACCGTTTAGACATCCTTCACTAAAAAGCCAGGAGAATGATGTTTATTGTTTACAGAGGAATATATAATAGTACAGAAAGGCCGGGGGAGGCAGCTGCCCTTATTTAAAACGCCATGAAGCCATTACATAATTGATTTGAGAAATTGTGCAGCTGCTTCGCAGACAAGTCTGCTCCAAAGTAATGAGCCGACTGTTTAGATTAAATGAATACTGTCACATTCCCCAGTCCTAATTTTGTTGTTTTCACCTGCGGATTAGTTTCAATCTAACCGTTGTTGTTGTTTCCGGTTATACGTAAGGAGCTGCCATATCACATTTTAAGGTGCTGGCTCGCCCTAAGATATTCAGATTGGCTACCCAGTTATGAAACATTGTAGTGTGCTGCAGAATATGAAGACACTATATAATAATAATAAATAATAATAATGCTGATAACGCTCTAGGATGGGGGGGGGCAGCAGTGCATTGAATTCCACAGCTTTAACATCCACCGGATTGTGAGCCGGCATGGACAGTCAGTGATTTTTAATGCTGAATATTGTGTTTGTTTTTTTACAGCATGACAAATAGTGAGCCTTATATAGGCCCTATATGGTTCATAGTGATTTCTCACTGATTGGGACCGTGCATTAGGACCATGCATGGGCAGCTCACTTCTTGCACATGATATTTTTCAGGGTTGGTCCTCTTGTTTTATTAAACATAACCCTTGTTTCTTACAGGTGGGCACACCAGAGCTGCAGCAACCCTTTCATGTTTTGTGCAGGAAGCATTATTCTCACTTGACAATCTGAACCTTTTGGGTAACCCATTGTTTCAATATGGTACAGTTAGGTTGTCTGTCACATATATACCGTAATTAACAGTACAGAAGTACTTCTATAATGAATCACGTCTGTTACCTGTGAACATTTCTGCTAATCTTAAATACAGCAGTCAGATTACTCTGAATTCTATTTTCCCTTACAATTTTAATTGCCGTAAACGACCAGAAATGGCTGATTTAGACGTCCAGAAAAGTCGTGAAGGAAGAACGCACATTTTACTTTCAGAAGCAAACTTTTGGAACTGCCTGTATGCACGGCTACCGTTATTTGACTAATTTTACCTCTATCAATAAATCAGAAAGGTCATGTTTCTCTAAGCCTGTCAGCTCCTACAGCGCTGGCTCCTTACAAAAAAAATAAGACATAATAAGCCTCGCTTTGCTGTAATGAACTGGGAGTAATGCTGGATGCACTTCATCTCTGCGGTGCCTTAATAGCTCCAAATGCTTGACACTCTATAACGCAACATGACAGAAGACATAATAGCATCATCGTTTGTTCTCTTCAGCTGTCAGTTCTATTATCAAATTCAATTAATTTTACTCAGAAAAAAATAATAATAAAAAAAAACATTTGTTTCCTCAGTGGACATGAACACTAAGCAGCATGTTTTTTTACATTCAAGAATTAACTATTGCGCATCCTCTGTGTTAATTTATATTGAAGGCATAAAATGTATTATAGGAATAAACTGTCCTACAGCAAACAAAAGGTAACGCAGCACCAACAACCATTCCCACGTTCTGTGTAATAGATAAGTAAGTAAGCAAAGAATGTTTACAGATCACAGTCAATATATTCGTTTTAAAAAACAGATTTACTTATATAACAGTGGAACAGCCACATTAACTTCCAGATTCTGTAGATCTGCACAATTATTCCTCCCTAACAAATTATCAATGTCCAGGTATTAAATTGCTGATTGTTGGAAGGAGGGCAAGGAAAAGGCAGGCACTATGCTAGTCTCGCCACGTTATGCCACATACCCCCGCTTCCTTGAGGTACACCAATTTTGGAGTGTGTAAATATATATAATTTGGGGGAGAGGGGGGGGGAAGAGGGCGAGAAAACAAAAAGATAGATAAGTAAGCTGTGCATTATACACCCACTGCTTATGTATATTATAAATGACATTACTATGTTTATATAGTGCAATTTATACTGTAACGCTAAGTACTTCAAAGATCTTAATAACCAAGGCATATCACTTTGACACTTGCATGTTAAAAATTTAATTTTAACCTACGCATCACATCAACTATCCTGCTACAAAAAACCCATGGGTAAAATAATGCTACAACAATATCATTTTTTTCCAACTTACTGCCTCCTACAATCCCCTTTACTTGAAAATGTACAACACACAAAAAATACATCAAATATATACATTTAACAACATTACTAGCTTCTTATGAAACAATTAAAATAATTGTTTTGCTACATTTTATGGTTTTTTTATTAAGGAACACAAAACAAGAAACAAGTTCTCCCTCGCGCTAGGCAAAAAAAAAAAAAGCATCAGTAATAACGTTATGTGTTTATGTTTTATCACATTTATTAGGAACGGCCTTTTAGTGCTCACTTGTGTGTCACGTGAACATTAAGCATTCCTGAGAAGACATTTATATGAAAGGACTGAACACTACACTGCCACACCGCCAACTACCCGTCTCTCTACAAGGGACAGCAACGCACTCACGTTTTGTAGTATGCGCTTGAATTGAAGTATCATGTTAAGATTGTTTCTATTATTACTATATTTATGATTACAGTAGATAAAACACATTTGGGGACTAGACTGTTTGTTTACATTTCAGAGAACGCACCCCTTCTCTAAACACCAATCATGCATGTGTGATTTAAATTCCCGGGACCAATGCAATGCATTGACAGAACATCAAACTACTACTTAGCGCATAGTAAATGCCGGCTTGGAACAATCCTGGAGCGACAGTTTTTAAATATTACTAGTGGGGCCTTTGCGTCTTTGATCATAATGAACAATTTCAAGAATTAAAAGTATCCTATGATTGGATTCCTAGAGAGGGGACATTATCTTCATTAGGAGACCAACCAACCACTCAAGGTTTTAACTTTCTTCTCATACTAGACCAGAGGCCGCTCCAGTGTTTGGGAAGCCATGGCTAATACTACCAAACTTTGTGTGCATATGCTAGAATACCTTCATGTGGCATAAAACAAAGAAAGAAAGACTAGTCTATGCGTTATTGATGCTACAATAACTACCTAAATGGTTTGGGAGCTTTACAGGCCGGAGCCAGGAAGAACCACATTAGGTTATTTGGCACATTAACAAAGCATGCGACTTACTGCAGGAAGGTATACTTTAAAGTCCATGTACCCTGCATGGAAACTGGTAATTCTAGTCCATTTTGTCTGGAATTAATTACAAACGGAATAGGTACTGTTATTGTTTTTCCTTTCAAGTCACAGGAGCTACTTGAAATTTTCCATAATTACTTACGTCCCTGTAAAGGAAAGTTTCCAAGAACTGACTGGGTCTGTGTAACTAATGAGGAGTGTTCTGCAAAACTATTTACACAGCGTGAAGTGGGTAATCCTTGTGCCACTCAAAAAGAAGAAAAAAAACAACATGTGATTGACAAATCCTAGAAGCCAAGGGTCCCAGATTTTTGAATCATTTTATATTTATCTCTATGGGTAGCTCTTTCGGACTCTTAAAAAAAACATGACATTTTTTTATTGGCGCCTACTTCTACTGAACCAAAGGAATGATTTAGGATTATAAATAATTTATTACAATATTATGTACTTTAGGTGTCAGAGATCTTATTCACCATTATAGAATATTGTTGAAGTTTTAGCTCCGAGGCTATGGCTTCAGCGAGTCAATGGGTTTTTTTTTTGCGTTGGTAAATAATTTATTGTGATCTCTTAATTACTTTCAGCGAACTCTGTAAGCTACATAAAATCTGGTTCTCAGCCGACACAAACAAAGCAAGTTTTGTTCATCAGACTTTCTCAGCCACAAAACGGGTCCTATAAAACCTTTCCATCACTTAGCTTAATGAGTTATTTGTGAACTGTATCGGTCTGTTATCACATGGTTTAGCGGTACTGCCTTTAATTCTATATATTGAGTAAACAATGGCGCTGGCTACAATAAATAGTTAAACGAAGGTAGTTCCATGCTAGCCGCGGGGTGGGGGGGGGGGGGGAGTTATAGATCTTACTGGCAGAGTAGCAAACCCCACTGTACAATGTAAACACACCTAACGTTTCCAGGAACATCTGTCATAAAACAGCCATAACCCCAACAGACTAACAGGTCAGTTGGGGTTATAGGTAACTGGGATGGGTCAAGCTTAATGGGAATTAAGCAGTTTGTCAATGCATAGATTACTGGGAAGGCCAGATGTTCTGAACAGCAAGGTTCAAAGAGCTTAACAGATGCATTACTTTTCCAGCAACAAGCATAACTATTAACCCACTCTCAATGCTTACGGAAAGGCATTCACCCCAAGATGTCAGCAGTTTATACTTGCCCCTTGCGTTTTTAACATATCAAAAAGATACCGACATTTGAACATAACTTTGTAATTTCTAGGTGTTTAATTATGTAAAATTTGCAGAATCATAGAGCTTAGTGAATTTTCATACACAGAATACAAAAGATGTGCAGAGAAATGAATGATTTCCCCTCCTTATAAGTGCACTATTACACAATTAAAAATTGTGAAGATATTAAAATCAAGTTCATCCCAGTCAGCTGACTTGGCAAAGTGCTTAACATTGTACAGATTCCCAATGTAACACACAACTGTGCAATCACTAAAACGAGCTGTATGAATTTGGCACTTTTGTTACCAATCATAACATTAGAACCGGACTGGGACTTCTGCGGGAGAAGAAGCGCAGTTGTCCCAGGTGCAGGGCACACTTGAGAAGCTAAGAGGCAGCGCACCTCCATCTACTCGTGGAAGCTGGTGTAACGGGGTGGGAACTCTGACCCTGCACCAAGAGCCCTGGTTACAACTCTGCATTAGTATCGTCAAATGTACAAACCCATAAACATGCAGGCACTGTTAATAAAATGTTCAAAAGGAAAGAATAAGATGACAACAGTGAGCTGCCTGTGTCCATACCGTGCAGTCCGATCCTCCGCACAGGCTAGATGGGCAGAATGCTTATCTGACGTCACTTTCTATGTTTCTATCACTGGCACTTTATGGACATAGCCAGCTTATGTTTTGTCAGAGACAGCCACAGCAGAGAAGAGCATGGAGAAAGTGCAAAGTGAGCACTGGAGGCAAGATATGGCCTTTTTGCTGAACTGTTACAAAAAAGTACTAAAGACGTTTACGAGGCTACACCTGTGTAAAGCACTACCACAAATAAACCAGGGTGTTATGCATAGATCGCAATAAACACAATTTGATGAGACTGAGAATGTACGACATCCGTTTGATCTACCATGTAATTTGAGAAACTAAAACAGCAACCTGAGATTTTCCGAGAAAAAAAACGAACTGAAAACAACTGAATCCTTTAAGCACCAGAGAGAAGAAAGGGGAACTGTGTGAATGTGAGCTGGCAGGAGTGGGGCCTTCTGTACCACTTATTTGGGTTATAATCAGACATCTAGATTCCTTAAAGCATACCATCCCTTGTAGCGCAATGCTGAAAATGTGTTTCATTATAAACAAATTAAAAGCAACGTCAACTTTCCAGGGCTCAGGAATGAACATCCACAAGTCTGATCAAACTCAACTTTTTTTTTCTCTCCCCCACATTCTTTAAGGTAGATAAACAAGACATGCCCTTTAGACACACGCATTTCGGTGCAGTGCTGATCTCAAGCTGTTAAAACAAAGTGACATATGACATGTACAAGCACACAAGAGGCAGAGTAACAATTATTTTACACGGAAAGCTTCAAGGTCACAAACAATCGTTATTCATTAAACCGACTTGTGCTACCTGGACTTTAGCAGCAGGCCCTGAGAAACCAAATCGATATATGGGCGAGCTGATGGACAACAGTCACCAGGAAGGAAACTGTAAATATATTACAAGAATACCACTCATTCAGGAACATCACTACGAGACAGGAGACAACACATGCCGAGCTCCAGACTAAGACTTCCTTGTTATCTATCAAAGTGTTTAAGACTTCCTTGTTTATCTATCAAAGGGAGAAACCTCAGGCTCCATCTATGAAACCCAAGGATGTGATGGCACCTGTATGTAGGAATTAAGGCTCAGCTTTATTATTTAAACGCCAGTTAGGGATTTACCAATAGAGATCCATGTAAAACGACACACATGCCAGCTGATCTTTATCAGGCTTTTGGAAAACACCTGAAAATTGCCCAATCCTGACAATGGCGTCCATAGCAACTTTCAAGTTAATTTATTAAGAAGTAGAGCTTTAAGCGAGCGGCATCTGATTACATATAAAGAACCATTTCGTGCCTTGCGACATGGGGGAAACAGTTGACTTAAAGAAATTAGATCTTTTACTTGAGGTTATTACGCTCTAAGGGGGAGGATAACAATCTTGTGGCAGTATCTAAGTCATTTGCAATCTATACAATTCTAATTAAAAATGTAATTACTATTCAGATTTATTCAATATTAATATTGAAGGGGAGAGGGGATACTTTTAAAACTTGGTCTCAAAATAACAAAAGAATTGCAAGAAAAAGAATGCTTTGGAGCTGATGGAGAACTTCAGAGTTACATGACTGTGTTCACAACACAATGGCTACATTAGCAGTTGGTTTGTGGCCTATAACACAATCTAGCCCTTTCTATTAAGAGGCCAAGACCCAGAGGAATAAATTACATGAAAACTCCTAAGTAATCTGCATGTGGGGATGAAGGAAAGTTATCTGATCCATGCACTAATTAACACATAATTATGTAATGAGAGGGAATGACGTACATATAAGCTTTGGATGGCTTGATTGAGAAGTGGCTAAACTCACGGTTTGGGGACCAGCTGTTCCCCCACAGGGTCTGGCCAGGGACCCCAATGCTCACCTTAGGCAGCTCCCTCAGTTGGTTAGCATCCAGCAGCAGTTCCTCCAGACTCCGGCTGTACCGGTAGATCTCCTCCGGGACGGCGAGTAAGGAGCAGTGCCTCTTATCCATAAACTCCACATGACGGTTACACCGCCACAGGGGGATGCAATGAAACATCCCCGGAAACAGTGCAAACAGCTTGGACCCCACCGTGGCTGTGGGCAGACCTGCCCCAGGTCACTCCTCAAGCGGGCCACCAGATCCCCGGGAAGTCCAGGAAGCTCCCTTATGCAGGTAACCGAGTTCTCCCAACTCGTCCCGGACTCTTACATGTGGCACAGGTTCCGGGCTCACCTTGTCCCAGCGGACTCCCGGCACCTTCCCGTAAGGGTCCCAATGGGGTGAGTGAACAGGTCAGGAACGCAGGGCACAACAGTAACCCAACTCCCCGGGAGGGCACAATGGACCCAATCCAGCTCACGGTCTAGGTCAAGTGACCCACAAGCGCCCCCTCTACTGCGCGCTCAGTGACCCTCTCCGGGTCACAGCCACTCTTCTGCTGCCCACACAACTAAAAGCCAGACCTCGCCGCCTCGGGGGTGTCACCTACTGTCCCGGGGACGAGCATGGAAAGCGCCTCGCACCGGCTCACTTGATCCGCTGGTGCCACCCCCCCGCCGCCTGGCCGGTAATTAGAAAGGGGTGATTCGTCACTCAGCGGCTCACGCCTCTCACCGATGTATGACACGCCCCTTTGCCTAGTGTGGCCTGTACACATGTTTCGCTGTGTATGCCTCCGCCTGCACTCCTCCCCCGCTCCATTATCGCTCCTGTACATCTCCGCGCCCTCTCCCCCTCCTAGTGTGACTGACGTCGGCTGGCACCTTCCTCCCGGCCCTCCCCGGTATCAGCGCCCCAGGCTCCAACGCCCCCGGTCTCCTGCCGGGCAGTTCAGGGCAGGGAGGAGGGAACTTCCAATCACTGCCGCACAGCCTCGGTCACAACATGCACAAGGAGCAGGCCGCAGCAGTAGTAACCTGAGGGCAATGCAGCTCACCAACACTTGTTAGCCTACAACTCCCATCACCAGCAGCCAACAGCATCTGACTGAGAGCCGCGAGAGTGGACCTTGCCTTTTCCCATGCGTCAGTTCCAAATCTGACTAACAATGACCAGAATACACAGTGTCACAGAAACATAGGCTATGATGGCAGATAAGAGCCATTCGGGCCATCTAGTCTGCCCATTTTTCCTGATTTAAGACTCAGACCTTAATCAGTCCTTGGTACGGCCTTTGGTTAAGCAGAACCGTGTTGTGTATACTGTCCTCTCTGTATTAGCCTCTACCACTTCTGCTGGGAGGCTGTTCCACATATCTACCACCCTCTCGGTAAAGAAAAACTTCCTTATGTTACATCTAAACTTCTGACCTTCTAGTTTTAGATTGTGACTTCTTGTTCTATCATTTCTCCTCCTTCGAAATAAACGTCTCTCTTGAACTTTTATGTCTACGTGAAAATCCAAGGGCCACCGGCTACTACGGCAGAAAATGCCTCCGGCTTCATGTAGATGGGTGGTTTGGATTTTGCTATTGTTGTCATTTTATTGATATGGTTCCAGATATGCCAGCAGACGTTTGATATACCGTAATACAACAAGACAAATACAGGATCTAATCCAGTTTAAGAAGAGACACTGCCCGGGGTGTTTATTATCTCAGTCCCTGGCCAACCATAATGATCTGCTCAGCCTTTCCGCTAGTGTGTGTGTGTTTAAATCGAGCTATCCACTAAACCCAACTAAGATTACCTATATAGACAGATGCATGTATATATGCGTGTGCGAATAGGCATGTTTTCTAAGAGGCTATATTCATGGGGCGCAGGTAAAGTGCTGTGAAAAAGGATTTGCCCCCTTCCTGATTTCTTCTCTTTTAGCTTATTTGTCATCTTTAAATGTTTCAGATCACCCAACTTATTTTATTATAAGGTGAAGACAACGGGAGTAAGCACAAAATTCAGCTTTTAAATTATAATTTCATTTATTGAAGGTAAAGAGTTAATCAAAACATATTTCATCCAACGTGAAAAAGTCATTGCCCCCCTAAACCTAATAACTGGCTGTGCCACCCTTGGCAGCAACTACTGCAATCAATCATTTGCATTTACCAGCAGTAAGCGTTTCACATCGCTGTGGAGGCATTTTGACCCGCTCTTCTTGGAAGAATTGTTTTAATTCAGCCATGTTGGAGGGTTTTTTAATATGAAGTGCCTTCTTAAGGCCATGTCACACCATCTCAATCTGATTTGAGTAAGGACTTTGACTAGGTCACTCCAAAACCTTCATTTTCTTCTTTTTTCTAGCCATTGAGAGGTGAACTTGCTTGTGTGCCTCGGATGATTGCCCTGCTGCATATCCCAACTGCGCTCGAGATTTAGGTCACAAAGTGATGGCCGGACATTCTATTTCGGGATTTTCTGGTAGAGAGCAGAATTCGTGGTTCCAATTATGACAAGTCACCCATGATCTGAAGCAGCAAAGCACCTGCGGAATACCACATTACCACCACCATGTTTGACCGTTGGTAGGATGTTCTTATTGTGGAATGCTGTGTTAGCTTTATGCTGATGTAACAGGACTCATGTCCTCCAAAAAGTTCCACTTTCCATATTTTGGCAAATGTGAGACCAGCCTTTGTGTTCTTTTTGGTCAGCATTGGTATTCGCCTTATAAGTCTCCAATGGTTGACATTTTTGCACAGTCTCTTTCTTAGCCAAGGCACTCGAGGCCTGCAATTCTTTACATGTTAGTCTGGGTTCTTTTGTGACCTCCTGGATGAGTCTAGTGGAATTGAACCCAATTATCAATTACATTTGGTTAATTTAGTAACTATGGGCGCCATTGTGGAGGGTGCACATCCTCTACCCCAATTGGAGGAATGAAAGAGAGGCTCTCCCAGTGGCTCCACCACTTTGCAGAACTAGTCCAAGAGGCCAGAATAATGCAGACAGAGTTGCGTTTCTGCACCTTTCTTTCCCCATAAATCTGTCTGCATTATTCTGGCCTCTCCCTCTGTTCTTCCAAGGAAGAGGTCTCTTATCCCATGGGGAAGGTTTCACTCCAGAAGAGGAAGACTGGAGACAAAGACACTTGATCACCTCCTCTGTGTCATGATAAAGGGAGAAAAGTAAGACAATTAGAGGGATTCTATTTATATTCAAATGTACATGTTATTATGTAAATTGTAGATATGTTAGAATATTTTATTGACTTCTTTTAGGTTTAGTCCTTCATGCTTTGCATTTATGTTTACCTATTGTACAGCATATAGGTCAAGTACAAAAGAATGTGTGCATTTCACACTGCATGCGTTGCACGCTATAGAACGCATAATGTATAAATGAATCCATTAACAAATACATGACACTTGTTGAGACAGATAAATCTAATAAGCTCCTACAATTACTATAGATGATTTGCACACAAAATCAATAATGAGTCTTGATGTCTAGACTAGAGCACCAGAAATGCTAGGACCAGCCTTACTAAAGAGACGTACTAAATTGGGAGTTATTAAATAACGAGGCATAAGAATAAAGGCGTAGCCAGATTAAAGTGCTACTGAGCCAAATGCATATGTGCAATTTAATACAAATGAATATTCAATTCCACCCATCCCTCAGATGTATTAAAGGGTTTGTCATGCTTGTTTTGTTTCATTTTTTTCTAAGAAAAGAACAGAACTCCCACCTACCAAGTACAACCTTTTATAACGCTACTCTTACCCTCACACTTTAGCCATTAGATCAAGTCTCGAAACTGGCTTCTACATAAGCTGTTCATTATCTGCCACCCTTCGTTACATTACACCTAAGCTTCTCCTCCATTGAAACAAACTGCCCTCCGGTACTTTGTTAAATCCCTTGTTACATGAAAGTGTTTATACCCCTTCCTCCCTCTTTCTTCTCTCTCTTGACTCCGTTAGGCTTTACTGATCATTTTTATCCTACAATTTATTCACCATTTTAATTGTCCACCGAAGTTTCTCTAGAATGTCTGTATACTTCTGGAGATGGAGTCTCCAAAACTGTGCTCAATACACTCATTAAATTCAACGGGCAATGTTTTGTTTCTTTTCTACTGTTAAAATTGATTACATATTCTCATCTTTACAAAAAAAACCCAGATTACCATAGAAAATATTAGAGTTGTAAGTGATGACTAATTAAATTCACAGCTTTTTTTTTTACCATACCTTGTTTGCATTTACATATTGATTGGGAAAATAAAAAATGCACTTTTAACACCAAATTATAGCCAGAAAACAAATACATAAATACAGATGGGATGCAGTCTGGCGCTGAATGATTTTCTTCAGCATTAAAGGCAGCATTGAAACATAATTTCAATTGTATGACCATTTGGGATTTTTGTTTCACAAGTTCCTTGAGGGATCGTTTTATAGATTTGTTTTATGTTATAAATAGGAAAGATTGCCACCTGATTGTGTGGTAGATTTGGAATGTTTGAATATATGCAAATGTATTTTATTATGTGCAAACCCTGGTTATTTATTAAACTAAATGTCTGGGAGTTCAGCCAAGTTTAGAGGTTTTTCATACATATTGAAACACAGTGGGGTCCATTCCAAGCAATTTATTATAGGAACTATGAATTCAAATGAAATTACATTTAGTTCTTTATTTGGACTTATTTTCTAATTTCTTCAACTTTCAGCTTTGGGGGTTGATGTCTTTATTCACTTTTACCCTTTTTTGCTACATCTTTATATATATAGCTTGTATGGTTCTAGCTGTGGCATAACCTATTAAAAAGATCTTGCTCAATCACACTATAAAGCATGTAGAATCACCACTTATTTTCAACATCTATTTTCCTGGCCGTTGCCTCCTGACTTCAGCGAGGCAATGCCGCCTGTCCACTCCATGTGCATGCCAAGGAGCATTGGGTGCTTGTGTTCATGTGCTTATACCACTTGTACCATCAAAGTGTAGTTTCTTGCAAAATCTATTTTATGGTTGATTCCTTAGGAAACTAAGGTTAAGCAACATCTGGCCAAATTTAAATCCCAACGCAAAACAATCAAAGAAAAGCCAAGCTCTCATTTTAGGTGGCTGCAATATTCTTTGTAGTCCTGCTAGCCTTGGCTGAGTAGCCTGAATTCCCACGCTTTACTCCCAAAACCACCTAAGCCACACTCTGGAAAAACTTCTCACAGACTCCCTTTTCAGGCTCAGGTGTCCAATGCCTGCCTAACCATTTACAGGACATCGTCTTGCACTGGGAGCACAGAAGGTTCTTTCTCTTTCCTTGTATTGTATTCTTTGATTCCCAAAATCCAAGAATAGATTTGTAAATACTGACAATGAGATCTAAGTTGTTCCAAAGCATTTTTTTTTTCATTATTGGTCTTAGAGGTCTATTAAGGTATAAGGTAACAAGACTTACAGCTGCATTTTTAGAGGGGTGGTAGGCCACCAGCATGTGCTCCATGTGATACACCTCCACAAAAATGTAAACAAGACATTTCCGTGAAACTTTACCCTATCACATTTTGTAGAGAGGAGTCATATTACATCACACTGCAGTTGTTCATCAAAATAAGTCATTTAAAGCTTTTTTAACATATTAGATCTGATTTCCTCATTAAATACCTGGCTTTATGTAATTAGGGTGTTGTTTAATGTTATGTGCTTTGTTGTCCCCGTTTTTTGATGTTAAACCTTGAGCAGATTGTAGTTTTGCAGTTATGATCACAACTGTAGGGTGTATCCCTTCGTCAAGCCATAGTAATTATAAATTCTATTATAGATCAAACATTCTTCTGAAGGTATGTTCTGGCTAAATAGCTCCTGTGGTTTGTGGTTTTGTGACCTGGCATAAATACTAAGAACATAAGCATAATAAATTAAAGTGGTACATTTTTTCTGTTATGGTTGTAGGTTTCTTTTCATCATTTTTCTGTATCCTTGCCATATTATATCATTGTTATTATTACAGGTTTATAGAACAGTTCAGCATATAGCAGGTTAGCTGCTTTCAAAATCTGTCTCCAGAAGGAATATTAAGCTCTTGGTTTGTACCAGAATATTGCTTTAATAAAATACAGCCAAATTGACCCAGAGGCCTTGTACGTTATACGATCCCACCATTTACTATATTAAAGGCAAGTTTGTGAGTACTTTTGTAACGTTTTATGTTTTTTTATATGTTGCACAGGGTTGCACATTCATTACTATTAATAGGTATTCATTTATGGAACCACATCCAGCGGTTCCTAGAACTTATAGGTTCATGTAGTAGCCCTTCAGTTTTTCCTCTATTGATAACCTCATAAGAGATCAATATATATTATAGTTTTGTCTGTCATCCTCTAAGGCATATGGTTGAATGTAAAATATGGCCACCCCATTATATTCACATCAAACAAACATCATTTGTGCAGGCCTATCTATATCCTAAACATTCGTATGGTTAATATGTATCTCTATTTGTATTTACTTAGTACCTAATCCTTTGCAGTTTACAGTATAATAAAGGGGAGGTACAATAGATGCATTCATATAGTAAGTGTAATAGGCATACTTTTGCTCTTGGTACAGTAGGTATAAATACTTTAATGAAACATGGTCCCTGCCATGTAATGTTTGCAGTCTAGATAGAGCATCAGCCCTGGGTACTTTAATAGCGATTTCATTCCAATCATACAACTCCAAAAAAGAATTGCTTATAAAAAATATTTGGGGGTATTTAACAACCGATTGCTATCTGGGCTATGGGTTATGCGAGTTAAAGAACTTTACCTAATACAAATCCTTTTGGTAGTAGTATTATTACCTTTTGATTAAAACATATTGCATAAGATACAACATTTTCATATGAGCAGACACAACTATTTTATAATCAAATATACATGTAGATTACCGGTATTACTTTGCTTATTACAACCGCAGCTGAGCGTTTTTTTTCTCTTCAAAATAAACAGTAATAAATATTCTCCAAAAGAGTTTGTTTTGTTCACCAGTCACGTGTAAACTCTGCATAATGTATGCCTATGCTTTAATTCATATGATAGCATAGAGGTCCCTCTAAACTTACATGGTGTCCCCCTTGGAAATGCATTGGGGCATTCTGCAGAATCCCCCCATATGCATCTGCCCCTTTTCCTCATGTCTACTAGTACATGAGTTAACAATGTAGATAGTGGAGTCAATCTAATTTTTCTCATCCAACACTAAAGCTAGATCTTGTAAGTAAATACTCATGACCAGTGCATCAACGATTGAGTGGATGGTGTAGACACAGTGTAGACAACCGTGTGCGGAGGATGAATCAGGTCCACCACGCACGTGCACTCCAATGAATGCAATTGTAGTGACAAAACTAAGTGGCATCTTCTGACGTAATGCACGTGAGATGTGTGTGTCATTGTGTTAGACTTCAGCCTCTGAAAATGTGATGAAGGAAAATGTTCAGGAGTACATCCCCAGAGACACTCATTGCATAATGACATGATCAAAAGAAAAATACATAATGCAGTTGAACCTGTGCATGTCTGATAGAGAATGAAGATGCAAGGCAGCATTTGCATTAGCTGTTGGGGGTGCTGACAACAGCTCAGAACGTAATGCCAGGACATAAAAGGACAGTAGTGCTACTTTACAACACTATCAAAATGTTAAAAACTGATATTTTCAAATAAAAAAAGGCAAGTCGTTTTGTGAGACATAAAATGTATTTGTTTTAACTGGTGGCTGGTCTGATCTCTTTCTTACACATCAGTCTGGTTAACACATTATCACACATTCAGGGGACTTTGCAATACCAATACTATATAGGCTAACCCAACATCAATGACAGAGTAACACCACAGGTGGGAACCAATTTTTTTTATTACTGGTATCAGATTAAAATTATGTTTTTAAAAATATCCAGTTTTCATTTTAAAAAAAATAGTTCTAGTTTACATAATATAGTATTTTCTTGCAGCAGCATATTAACAATTTGCAGTAACTCTGTTAACTTACGCTAATATATGAGACAAACACCTTGGGCACCAGGGGCAGCTTCGTGGCCATTGGTGCACTGCACCCAGGCTCTACAAGCGCGCGGTCTGTCATTTCAGACCTTCCATACTCCCCAGCACTATGCTCCATCGCATTGATGCCAGGCACCGGGATACAAAGGAGGGGAGAAGGGGGCTGTAAGGGCAAGTGTAAGCCAGTATATTGTGTTTATGAGCAAGTGTTAATGTGTATATATGTACTGTAAATGTGTGTGTATAGGCAGGTGTGTGTAAGGTCAGTGTATATGTGTGTAAGATCAGGGTATGTGTGTGTATGAGCAGGTGCGTGTAAGGGCAGTGTATATGTATCAAGACTGGCCATCTGAATGTATGTGTGGCTGCACTGTGGATGCAGCCATAAATGAGATCTGTGCATATGTTACTGAGTTGATCTCTATTTCTGTGTGGTTCTCATTTGATCTATACACACAAAATTGTGTTTTATATGCCTTTTTTATGATTAATTTGTTCTTCAAATATACTTTATAAATGCATGATTCCTTCCTATTCTGAACAAAACCTTTTTACACCCCACACATGTGCTGTATACCCAATAATGGCATCATGAAATATGGGTCTGGTATTTCCAGGGCTGGTTTTTATTCCCTGTCCGGGTCTGTTGCATATGGTAAACAACAGAATGGCTTAGTCTTAATTTCCCAGTGGGACAGCTTCACTATGGAAGTCTATAGAGGAATTAACTTCATTAACAGTGTTATACTAATTAAGTATGGTGGCTGAGCAGAGAAAGTCAACCAAATTATCAACTGACAACAATGGCAGCCTCTAGGTCTGCAAATAAATGAAGTTTATTGAAAACAATTAAATAAACCAGATTTTTGTCTGAATGAAAAGCATACTTACATGTCTAGGACTTAAACTTGCTCCGTTCCTCAACACATTTGTCCCTGCAGCACAGAACAAGTGTTTTAGATGAAGCTGGGCTAGTGGGTATACATAAATAGGCTTTATGTTCGACTGGGAGATGTCATTGAGTGATGATCTAGCATCTTCATCATTGCTATTCAGTTTTATTGATAAAAGCAAATGTGCAGAGGTGTTGCCTCCAACACTATCCCTTTTGTTTAATGTTCTGTTTAATATTACTAATTATTGTGGAATGAGATGTACTTCTGGCAGTGACATTACCTCTATTGTTTACGGAGTATTAGTAGGAGGAGTGTCTGGGATAAGTTGAGCACTCTGGTAGACATAAGGCTGGGAGTAGGAGAAGTGTCTGGGATAAGTTGAGCACTCATGGAACTCCTGCTAAGGCTGGGAGTTGCTGAGTCTACTTTTTCTTTCTAATGGAATACAGATATTCCAAGTGGCTTAAACTTCGGTGACTACACTGGCATCTAAAAGTTTAAGGTTTTTGAAATGTGTGTCTAAGACAGCTGATGCTACCAAATAATTTAATATAATATATATATCATGTTCTGCCAACAACATTAATACAACAGTAAGAGGAAAAACACTTTCAGAGGTGCAAGGTTACTTGGTTCAGTTTGAATCAGGTTAGCTCTTTGACCAGGTATGCATACTGTGACATATTTTTTCATAATTTGAATAGACTGTGGCACATACAACAGAGTCCACTAATGAGAGTGAAGATCTTTATCCTCTTGCTACATCAGCATTTATCGGTCATCTCTGCTTCAGCAACCTCTGAATCACAAATAATGTATTTTGATAGCACTGTGGGTGAATCTGGAAACTTGTAAAATCTGGCAAGAGAGAGGAATTAAAGGAGGGAGCTAAAACACTGGTATGAAGAGAAAGTATATCTTGTACTATTAATTTGTCATGTGGCAGCATGTTGAGAAATGCCACTCTGTGCGCATATTTCACCTGCATGCTCTCCTAGAGCAGATGCCCCAGGGGCCATGTTTTTGTGACAAGTGTAAGCAAGTTGCCTGCTTGGAATTTAAGATGCTGGATGTAAGGGGATAGCTGGCAACTTACATGCATTGACAACATGGAGAGGAGCTGTCAATGAGAGTAGAACTAGGGTGGAGGAGGTTGGGTGGTTTCCTCTCCCCATTGCAGGATTGGGCGAGAGGACATCACAAGAAGTGTCACCATTTTGTTGGAAGTTCCCGCCAGGTTATGTCCATAGAGATGCAGATGGCGCTAGATAAAGATAAAAGAAGATAAACAGGAAGATGTGGAAGTGGTCGGCAGAGAAAGTAGGGAAACATTTAGAGAGCTTAAAAGAGAGTGAACAAGAATGAGAGTGTGAGTGAAAGAACAGACGAACTGCAGAAGTCCCCACAGACTTGCATAGAGATCACAGTGTCTGTGATCTGTGCCTCATCGGAGCAATCGGATATCCCAGCAGGGTCTGGACAGCCCCTGCAGGGGATATCCTGTCCTCCGATGACCTCCCAGGTGATGTCAGCAGTGACGCGACCCAGAAGGGTATATCCGATCGTGTGATCGGGCATTCAAAAATGTAACAGTTTTCCTGCATTCACACCGGAAGCTGTTACATGAGAGCGGGCAGCAGAAAGCCAGCGATGCTGGCTTTTGCTGACTCTGCTGACAGCCTGATCTCCCGTGTAGCGGCAGGGGCTGAAGGGGTTAAAATATAAAATTCATAATAGGTTAGTGACAATCAGGAGAACGCAGAAGTATCAATCATTTTCTCCCTGTATGTAGCAATGAACAGGCAGACCAGTTATGAATACTTACAACATACAACATAAAGCCATCAAAAGGGGGCTATATAGAATAGGGGTCCCATGATAGGATTACAGTGGACATAGTCTACACTATACACACACCTGTTAAAACGCCAGGTTCTTGTGATGTTAAAGAATGAGACAAAGATAAATCATGTTAGAACTTTTTTCACCTTTAATGTGACCTATAACATGAACAATTCAATTCCTATCCAGTAACATATATTGGGGTCCATGCAAAACAGACACCAACAGATATTGAAACATAAAAAATAAAATTTTGGGGACTAGACTGTTTATTTAAAGGGACACATCAGTCATTGTATGTCTTTTAATGTATATGATAGCTCAGTGTCCACTTTAAATCATCTCTCATTGGCGGGACCTTAGAGGACACTAGTGTATCCCTTTAGGAGAGCACTTCCCAGTTTTTCTTATGCTTGGAATATTTTTATTTAACAATCACGCATGCATATCAAATAATTCTACATGGGAATAATGGGAGAATAATGTCTGATTTATTGTGACCCACACTTTAAACCTGGGCTTACATTATTTACATTAAACTATTGAGCAGGCAACTTTATTGCCAATATTTCATCTCTGTGGTATGCAATGGATCATCCTGAAAGGGAATACACCAAGAACACAAGCCTCTAAAAATGGAAATTCAATCTCTCTACAAAGACTGATTGCTTTGATAACTCATTCCCTTGATCGTGAAAAATGAATCTAGTGAAGGAATATCTCTTGATGTGATTGAAGATGTTTTGATAGGCTTACCCGCCTTACTCACAATTCAACCCCATCCTGCCTTGTTAACATAATAATTGTATTTATTAGCAGGCTGTTTATTTGTGATCCATTACATAATGTCATGTGCTAACAATATCTCACATAATAACATTATTTTAAAAATGATCCTGCTTTGAATAAAAAAAAGTGCAACATTTCTAATATGGATATGCATATAGGCGCCCATTTACTTTTTGCATATGCATCCTTCTTTATATGGGGTTGAGATTGCATGACCCTGAGAAGTCTACCTGCGTAACTATCTACATAGAACATAGAACATCTCTGACCCGTGTATGTGAATATGAGAATGTCAGCAAGCGAAAGAGTCAGTAAAACCAGAAAAAATAAAATACTCTTTAGTCTACTGACTAAATACATGAGACCACACGCTACACTCTTACACTTGGACAGAGTACATTTGTGTGTCTGAAACATGCAGACATACATTAACCCCTTAATGTACACGTACGGGCTCAAAATGCATTGTTTTCAATGGGTTTAGGGGCCGCCCATTGTCCTGAAGGGAAGAGATCCGCACCATTCACACCGGGCATTCGCCAAGTTTGCCAGATGGCCAGTCTGACCCTGCATATCAATATGGTTATGTAATAGATACAGATTTGTTTATCGCATATACTGATTTGGAAAAGTTATATGTCTGGCAGGAAAAATAAAATATAATTAAGTGGAAGAATCCAAAAACAATCCCGTGCTGAATTCCCAAGAGTTTCCAAAGCACTCCAGGAATTCTAGTTGGACACAGCTGATAAAGACACAGGTCAGAGGAGTAACACGAAATCCCATTCCCTCCTAAAGCTGTGTTGTGGGGCCCCTCCTTGTGTATATATCCTGTTTTGGATCAAAATGCCTGCATATTGAGACATATTATTAAACATGTGAAATTAGTACTCACTTATGTGCACTAAAATTATGGAGAGAATACATGCCATGTTCCAGAAAAATAAGCCAGTAGTATGTTAACAAGCACCTTGTGAATTTTTAGTAATAAGATAAAATAAAGAGTCGGTTCGGGACAGCTTCAAATGGCCTGGTACTGCATTAAGAAGCCTTAAGTCCCTGCTGCAAAATATGTTGGCTCCCTTGCAGAAGGTATATAATTTTGATTATTTATCCATATTTGTCAAAAACGAAATATGAATTCTTTATTTATAGTTACACAACATAGTACCTAAGGTTGAGAAATGTCAATTAACTCATCAGGTTCAGCCTTTTACCAATCCACTTGTGTTTTAGCTGATTTCCCATGCAATATACATTATATATACATGTTGACTGACAGGTGATGAAAGCTCTTAGTATGAGCTAGCTATGAGCACAAATGTATCCATTTTTTCTCCTGTTCATGCCTCTGAATTTCCTGTTGCGCATTCCTCATATTAACCTTGTTGTTCAATGTATCATGGATCATTTTACATTGTTAGGATACTTAGTGAATGGCTGAATGCTTATTCACCTGCTTCTTATTTAAGCATCTATAAGGATGATTTTTGCACTACTATCTAAAAATTCTGAAGATATTTGGCACACAAAAGGATTATTAACATTAAAGGTATTTTACATCTCTGGATTTAATATCACATTTTGTCTGAAACATACTGTATATAATATACTTGTCAAGAACAATCCGACTTGGTGCGCTCGTGTAAACCGAAAAAATAAAATGATACAAAATGATAGTGTAGAAGAAAAAGCAAAATATTGATTAATAGATATGCTCTATGCACTCACAAGTGTACGTGGTGCTTCAAGGCTCTTATGGGTCCGTTTGTCCACTTGCATATGTGAATAAATCGAGAAGACAAAAAACAACATAGGATGATATCGTAGATAGAGGAACACCGCAAGGTGGTGGATACACTTACACGTATGTTGAGAGTGTTCAGCGTGTCGTATTCCAAAAAAACGATTCCTCCTCTGTGTGTATCCGTAGGTGTGTGCTGTTCTTAGTGGATATGTCCCACCATGAATAAATATCCAACCCGATGGTTAATAGAAAAGGAAAATTTATTGAAGGGCAAGGCCCTAAAATTACTCTAATGGACTACAGGTACATGATTTTCGATAAATAAATATAATATACTTGTCCAAGGTCCGAAATCATCATTTTTCATTAAGTTTTGTACTAATCAGGCAACAAATTTCATTTCCTAAAAATGTAGTGCATATACACATCGCCTGCAATTGTCTGTAGAGGAAAATTAATGTAATTATGCTCCTCTTGAGATTTTTACTTTTATTTAATGTAATAAAGTTTTACTTAATAAAGAAGACTCACTTTAATGAGAAAGTGATGGATATTTGCAACAGCATCCCAGCAGAAGAACCTTAAAGTCAACAGGACCTCTGAGATTTGGACTTATATTTAACGTAATAAAGACTTAATGTATGGAAAATGTACTTGTCTGTGGGGATGGCAGTCACCCCAATAAATGCCCCTAAGGGTGTAGAAGTTGGTCTGGTACGTGACTGGTGCAACTGAAGTGTCCACATGTGTGGGGGACGCGAACAAGAGATGTGTGTCTACACTGGTATGGAGTGTGTGAGGGCAACAAAAGGCTTCTTGTCGACCTACCCTGATTATTATGTATGTATTAAACCTGTCTTTCCTTCAGGAAACCGTTAGACGTTGTCTGCCAGCACCCTACACCAATTCTAACCGCTAATAAGACATTATCTGAGCCCTGGTGGTTCTCTGTTGCGTGTTTGCACCTGATTAGTGTCTCTGCCGGTGCACTGCGGGGGTCTCTAACAACTGGTGCAAGTTGGTGGTAATTGTCCAAGTCTCTGTTTTAGCCTCTATGACCCCAGATAAAGCAACATTTTGTAACTACCGGCAACTTCCAGAAAATGTGAGAGGGAGAGATGACTCATCTATCGCAGGCAAACAAATGAACAAATTTAACAAGATTTTGTCCGAGGATTGCCTTCATTTTTGGAGATTCGTATGAATGTACGAAACAGTCAATTTTCATTGAAAAAAGATCTTTTTATGAATTAGAATGCACAAATATATTATATACAGTGCTTTAAGGATACCAATAATCTGTTTTAAAAGGATATTACAGTACTGTGCTTTACTCAATAGAACCTATCCAATGGCTTCTTTAAAACCTTATATTTGTATATCTTTTATTAAATAGATACTCCATCCTAGGTACCATCATAGGTACAATTTACATTGCAAACGCAATCTGAAGAATCCCCCATAAGCATTTGCCCACCCACAGGGCCGGCCCTACAATAGGGCAGACTGGGGCAATTGCCCCAGGCGGCACTTTTAGAGGCGGCACTTTGCCGCCCGAGCGTTTTTTTTTTTTCGAAACGGAAAGAGAGAGAGAGGGGCGCCGAGTGTTTTGCTTACCCGCTCGGCGGCCCTCCTCTTCCTCTCCTCTGCGGCGAGTCGTCCCTATTCGGTCTTGGTGCCGGCTTGTAATGCTGAGCGCCGGAAGTGGCGTCAATCTCCGGCGCTCAGAATTACAAGCCGGCACGGTGGCAGAGCAGGGAGACTCGCCCCCGACGCCGGTGGGGGGGCGGCATTTTAAACTTCGCCCCAGGTGGCGTTACGTCTTCTGCCCACCCACACTATTTGGATTGCAGGAGAGTTCTGCCGAGCACATATACTGTTATGTGGTGATACTCACCACCAGTCTCTACAAGGGTGGGGGTCTAATGAGCAGAAAGTGGACCTATTTATTTACTTTATTGAAGTACTTTAATATGCATTTTTTGTTCAAGATGCTGCCTGGGACAATGGAGTGTCCCTTTAGTAATATTAGTGAACTGTAGAAAAGTAAGAAGACGGAGTTAAAAGAACAGTCTAATATCCCTGACACACTATGTCAGATGCACTTGCAAAACGGACCTCACAAAAATATAATACAAAAAAGCTCAAAAGAAATTGTATGAAATTCCCCATAAACACCAAAAATGTATACATTTTTAAGTGGCAATCCTAGTAAAGGAGTTTGACGTTCATGTAATATTAGCAGAGAAGTGATACTTTATATAGGCATAGATCCTAAAGTTTTCAAATGTAACCCTTTCAATGCTGAAATGGACTTAATGGATTTAATATGACATTGAAGCAATTCAATTGTCCATGTTAAAGTTCTTCTGACCTCTTCTGCACATCTAACGGGTGTTTGTTTTACCTTTCTAAGATGTATTACTACTAATTTAGAAGTTCGGAGTGAATTGTATCAATTTGACGTTATGAGGACCACATTGAAGCTGTTTCTTATTGATGTCTATGCATTTTAGCAGCCTCTGTTTAGATTTTTCCCTTTCTGCCTTTTTAGGCATGTAGTGGAATTGCAGACACTACTGTAAACCCCAAATAATGTTTTGATAGCTCATATAATCCAGCTCGTTGAGCTTTGAGGTGCATTGTGATATCACCAATGGTAGCTGCAGAGACCTGTACCGCTATGTACATTATTTGTGTTCACTAGCACAAATAAATGCCGGTCGAGGTGACTGTGATTGGTACAAGAGAGCATTGGTATGTTATCTGCCTAGGCACTGGCAGTCCAGCGCAGAAAAAAAGTTTGTACTCTCCAAATACAGAATAGCAGATAGCGTTAAATGATTTAAGGCTTGGCTGTAATCCAGCATTCAGCAAACCCATAAGGATTTTTCCTGTGCTGCCTTATCTTCAATTCAAGAGGAAATTCAATCAGAAACTGAGGGTAACCATTAAAGTTTGATTTATTGAGGCTTCAGATAAAAAAAGGGATATATAATATATATATATATATATTTAAAAAATAGAAATGCTGTTTGGGTGTAGTGTTAGAATGTGTTAGTGTGTGTGAGTGTATGGTTTTAGCATGTGTGTATATGTTACTGCATGGTATGTTATTGTATGGCGTTAGCATTAGTGTGTGTCAGCATATGGTGCTATATATATGTGTACTTACACATAAATGCAAACACTATCCCTTTTTCTCCTCTGTCTCAGACCACTAACCCTAGGCTCACCCCTGACGGTGTAACATCATATGCTCACATCTGGTAAGTTTGCGTGTATTTTAGTTAAGAGAGGGTGCCAAATACCTGATATGACAGATATGACATTTAGCCTGTTTTGTGTTGCCTTTTCCTTAAATATTAATGGTATAAGACATACACTATTGGAAAGCAAACAAGAAATTTCTTATCCAGACCACAGATGCTTTCTGCTGGGAAGAAGTTATTAAACTGATATAAATGGTAATAAGTCTCTGAATGGCCCTCAGCTTTACAATGACCCTAAACCTCTAGATTTCAGATCACTAAACCTACTTCCTTTCACGTTAATTTTGATCACTCTTACTTTGAAGATGTTGCACTTTTTGTGGCATTGTGCATCATGTCTGTACCAACCCATGTAGTACATCAAGTTAACCTGTATGCGATCATGAATTGTGACCTTGACTCTATTTCTTGCCCTGACCTAATTTCTGTCTCATTAACTACACACAATGTTGCAAGTAGTAAAGTTATAATCCAACACGGTTATAGAACTGGACAAGGATTAACCCATTTAACTCAGCTGCTACGTATTTTGGCATTCACAGCCCTGGTGGTTTAGGGATTGTTTATTTTTAATATATTTTCCTGTTTCTTTCTATTTACTTTTTCTGTGATATTCCAGAACATTATGTTTTAATTTGTGCTGTCTACTTGCCCAGCTGTGACGCTGGCAGTAGGGTGTTGTTAGCAGCAATTCGCTGTGAAGAGGTGTGTGTATTGCTTGGCAATTGCCAAGTCATTTTGATTGGATACACACCATTCTCCAGATTTCATATGGGTATAGTTGTATACAACACATCCTCTCACAAGCCAAATGTTTTCTTGGCATGAATAATCTGTTTTGGAGAAGCAGTGCCAAGTTGCATATTGAAGAAAATATAATTTTGGTTTTGGCTATGTCACAGTTAATATGGCATATACTATGACCGAACATTCATATGTATAGTTTTCCTTATGATGTGTGACTATCACTGCATTCATCCAAAATGGGCATATGGACAGTTGAGAAGTGGAATCAGAGTAGTCCATAAGTGGAGCCCAATCAGAACAGGCAGAGACAGGATGCCTTTATGTGTTGTGGTTAATTACTTACAAATGTTGGATTGTGTCAGCTAAGGCTTCCTAGGTTTCTAGAACTGAGAGAGATATGCAGGAGAGTAGTCAAAAACAGGCCAATGTCAAACTAGAAGATCAGATGCTGATGGGGAGAATCAGAATTCAAAAATGTAGGTCAGGAGCAAGCCACAGTCAAGCTAGGTTATTAAATGTTAAGCAGGCCAAATCAAAATCCAAGAATACTGCAGGGTCATAACCAAACGAGCAGGAAATACCACAGCAACAATCCTATCAACTGCTATCAGACTACAGAAAACTCAGCAATACAGTGAGTATGCAACATGACACCTGAGTACCTACCTTCACATGGAAGACCTCTGTTCACCAAACATCTCAATTAGCTACAGTGGTGATGTTAGCCATGGCATCCAGGCAGTTTGTTGCATGAGCATGAGCTTCCTTTGCTTTCTCATTAGCATGCGCAACAAGGATGATGAGGGAAAGGTACTGGTGACTGCAGACCAGACCCATGGTGTGGTACATGACCGTTTGATTTAGAATACTTACATAGGTTAAACTTTAACATTCTCTCTCTAAAACTCTGCCTCTCAGATATGCCTTATACCCCTTTTTGCCACTCTG
Source organism: Spea multiplicata (assembly GCA_009364415.1). Lineage (NCBI taxonomy): Eukaryota > Metazoa > Chordata > Amphibia > Anura > Pelobatidae > Spea > Spea multiplicata. The sequence goes on from VKOC01049124.1 coordinate 31,021, forward strand.
CCTCCCTGATATACCTTTTACCCCACTATATGCAGCTCTGCCTCCCCCCAGACTTACCACTGCATCCCAGACTTGTCCCCTGTGCTTTAGCCTCCCTGGTGTCTACTGGGGGAGCCAGTGAGTGCATGATGCTTCTATGACTGAGCACCAGAATGCCAGAATGTTATGTCATGCTTGCTCTCCCTCATAGAAGCCCCAGTGGAAGTGCTGGGTAGCAGCATAGGTTATCTGCCAGGGGCGTAACTAGAAACCTCAGGGCCCCGGTGCGAGAATCTGTTAAGCCAACCCATCTACCCCCATCTCACTATCTACCCTCTCCCTACCCCCCTTCTTACTATCTACCCTCCCTACCTCTCCTTCTCACTATCTACCCTCTCCCACCC
>VKOC01049125.1:0-18510 GCA_009364415.1 Spea multiplicata
CCTCCCTGCTTCTGCTGGGGAGGTAGGTTGGCTGCTGGATCTCCCTGAATTCCGGCAGCTTTGGTAGGTGCTGGGCAGAGGCCAGCGATGCTCTGTCCGGTTGCCACCACTTCAGCTGGGGTTAGGGCATCTTGTGGGTCGGCCTGCCGCTGGGGAGAGAGGGCCGGTTCCTCTGCTCCCAGGCTGGTGAGCTGCCGCTGGGAGAATGGACCGGCTGTCACATCTCTCGGTTCCTCCCACTGCCGCTGGGGAGGAAAAACAAGTTTCTCCGGACATGTGAGCTGCCGCTGGGGAGATGGGGCGACTGCCGCATCTCCCTGGATCCTTGTAGCCATTGCAGGTGTGGGGCAGAATCCAGCAGCACTCTGCCCTGTTGCCAGCTCTTCAGGTGGGGTTAAGAGATCTGGGCAGACTGCCCAGCATTCTGAGGACTCAGGTATGGAGACTGCAGTGTTATCCACCCCTCTTGGGCTAACATCCTCAGACATAAAATCGATTAAATCCCCAGTCTCTGGATCCGGTTGTGAAGCACAGTCGCATAGCTCCAGTATCGGATCTGGGCTCCCTACCCAGTATCCCTGTGCCTCAGAGCTGGAGACCCCAGTCTCATTCACCCCTGCCGGGTCAACATCCTCGAATGAATAATCAATAAAATCCCTGGACACTGGGGCATTCTGTTGAACACGGTCAAACAGTTTTTTATATGCCTTCTCCAGTTCCCATTCCCGTGCAACTAAATAATCTAGATCACCTCCCAGTCTGAGTGCAGCAAGGAGGTCCAACTCTCTGAGATCCTGGATGTCCTCAATCCGCCACTCCGCTGTACTGCCGAAGTCCGGATCCTTGTGGAGACTGTCCCATATTAATCCCAGGCCGCCAAAGTTATAGCCCTCCGTGGGCTCTGTGCACTCCAGACCTGGACACAGCTGTGCTGCGTACCACCGCAGAGCCCGATAGCCATCGTCCAACCTCACCTCTTTCTGGACCAGCACCTCCAGCTCAGACACCCACTCCTCTTTGGGCTGCTTCCCCAAAAACGACATCAGCATCCTCCGCTGGAGCCAGAAACTTTCCTCAAAAGTAACAAGGTTCTTACCCTGGTAGTCCTGTTCCCATTGAAGAGCCTCCAACCAGAGATGCCGACGAATACAATCCCTCCACAGCAGCTCATCCTCTGCCGATACAGTTCCACCGAACTTTGTACATGCCTCCTGCACACGCCATCTGAACTCCTCTTCCAGAGCTGAGAATCCAGGCATCGCTCCTTCTCTGCCCGCAGAGTGATCAATCCCAGTGGTGGTTTGAATGTCCCGCTTGCAAGGAAGCATCCCACCGCTTGCCACCAATGTAACGGAGCTGGCTAGTCCGACCGACTGCCTCCGCTTCCTTGTGCTCCCTTAGCCTGGGACACCACTTTCCCCGGTTCCCCAGTCACTAGCCGAGACTCAGTGTAGGGGAAAACCAAACGAAGACTGATTTATTTCTCACACACAGAGCTGGATATATCCAGCAAAACACACATTTACATAAAACAAGATATTGGGACACAAACAACCCCCTTAATCTGCCTCCCAGAGACAACAGGGGCAGTAACGGGATTAACAACACAATAGGTGGGGGAGACTGATTTATATAACATTACTAAAAGAATGGCGGCTTCTCCCTGGTGGCAGACCCTGGCTGTCTGCTGGAGATAATCCCCTCAGCCAGTGATGAGAAGATACTGCTGGGGGTAGCCACAGAAGTCTCTACAAACCCAGGGCCCATAGTCAATAGGGAGGAGGCTGGCAGTCAGGCTTCTCCAGTGGCCCCAGTGATGGAGGCCTCCGTCACACCGTTTTTATAGTAGAATAGATTTTTTTTTGGAATATTCCTGGAGTAGGCTCATTATTGTTAAATAATAACCTGTTCATTAAATTCGACGATTTTGTGTTGAACAAAAAAAATGGGTTTAAATCATTATAATTATTCATTATGTGTAATTTGAGATCTCTAATCATCTATGCAAACGTCTCTGATTTAAGCAGCTCCAAACGCCGCTCATCTTTAAAGTGCTCTCAGTCTTTTTTTTTTTGTAAACGCTACCTGTTATAACCTGACAGGTCTTTAGAGAGAAAAAAAATTGCAAAAGAATAGAACTGTAAGTGGATAAAATCCGCAGAATTTTAATGAAAAAGACCACGTTATTTAAACAGCGCTATAACCGTATGACCGGAACAATTAAAACATCCCTATGCCCCTTTCTCCTCCCTGACGCCCCCTCTCCTCCCCCGATACCCTTACTTTCCTCCCCTAATGCCCCTCTTTTCTCCCCTGATGCCCCTCTCCTTCCCCAATGCCTTTACCTTCCTCCCCCGATGTCCCTCTCTCCTCCCCGATACTCTTACATTCCTCCCCTGAAGCCCCTCTCCCTGATGCCCCTCTCTCCTTCCTGATGCCCTCCTCCCCTCCTCCGATGCCCCTCTATCCTCCCCTGTACCCCTCTTTCCTCCCTGTGCCCTTCTATCCTCCCCTATGTATGAGGGTATCGCAGGGTTCTACAGCCCTCAAGGGCGGTGGTGTAGCACAAACTTCTTGGGCCAGCTGTGTTGAGGGTCTCCTCTCCATGTTTGTATCCTGTTTTATATCTAAATATTGAGAAAATATATAGAATTTAGCTTAATATATGAGCCAGTGGGATGTTACCACCTTGTATATTATTGCACTTTAAGGCAAGGAGCCTTAGAGGTCCCCTAAGACCTGGGGGGCCTTCTGCACCATCATGGACAACTTGGGCCCCTGTCGGCAACCCTTGTGCCAGCCATCGCTTCATGAAATCAACCATTGTGTCTGACATACTGTACCTTAACATTTTCTTTTTTGCTAGTAACGACCAACTTTTCCAAAAAAAACTATTTCCGTGTATCTACAACCCCTACTGCTCACCTCTTGATGAAGTCATCATCATCTTTCTGCAGAACGTTCCACCTCTTCTGCCTGGTTATATCCTGAGATTTTTTTTTTTTACTTTGAGACATAATGGAATTTCTTTCCTCATCACCCAGGGTATCGATTAATCTACCCGTGAAAAATGTGATCTCCGCGCGAATCCTGCCGCCTGAAACTCAATGACAGAAACGCAACATCACGTATCGCCTGAGAAACCATTGGCTGAATGCGTTCCTCCTTAACTAAGACCACCCTAGCCATGGAAAGCTTAGTACTAAAAGAAAGCTAGATTCCTGTAGCTACATAATTGCATGTAGGGATCTTACGCTGGTCCTGAAGAAGCTTCCCAAACTGGAGAAGCTGCTGGTCAGCGCACATGTATTGAAGTGGCTGCTCATCTGATGAAGCTGCCCTCCATGTGTCTCACATAAAGTGGATATAGAGACAAAGGTGATCGTTGTGGACCTTATTTGCATGTGCCTACCCAGAATCCCTTGTGGTTGTGGCAGAACCATGAGATTTCTGAGGGAAAAACAAGCCTTCTGGTGGGACCTCTGGGCCTTGGCCTTCTGGTGGGTTCTGGGCAGTCCCCCGTAGAAGAGGACTGCTGGGCCCTGGCAAAAAAAAAAAAAAAAAGCTGTCCAAAACTTGCCCCAGTTTTGTACAGTGGGCAATTACTTCCAATGGATCCACGTATAAAGTGGATATAGAGGCAAAGGTAATAGTTGTTAACCTTATTTGCATGAACCTACCCAGAATCCCTTGTGGTTGTGGCAGCACCATGAGATTTCTGAGGGAAAAACAAGCCTTCTGGCTTGTCTGGTGTCTGTAGATGAATGTTTAATAATAATAATACTTCTACTACCCCCTTAAATTTTAGTGGAAGGGTTTCCATCACCTTTACTCGCCATAACTTATGTAATAGTATAAAAAGGACCCAAAATGGTATTGGCCCAGTTGATGTCATCAGTCTTGACCCGTGTCCAGTCTTTCCAAGCAGCGCTATAAACATTGTAACGACGTGGGATGATATTCTAAATCACTATATATATACACTCTATATTACAGTATGTATTTCTGTTTATGCTCCTGGCTCTTTACAACAATCAGTTTGGAATTTTAGGTGAGTAATAATAACTGCCTGATTTTGGGTAATATGTAGGCCTCGCTCTGCTTATTGTTGCGATGGGCATTTCTGAGCTGCGGAGCATTAAACTGAATCTTTTTTTTTGACTGAATTGCGCCTTTCATTACAAATGGAATGGGTACTTAATCCTCCTGTAACATTTACGGTGTATTTAATGTTGGCACGTATCAGATTTTGTTTTATGTTGTGTGATTCCCTGGAGCTTCACAAAGAACCAGTATGAAACACTGGTGACTTAAAAGGTAGTCTCAGTATATTCAAGAAATGTGGTCTGTACTGGTTGGTTGGAATATATTTTTTTATGGCCAAAGTCAGGGTGCAGACCTACAAATAAAGTCAGAGACGATATGCAACACCATTGGGTTTTAACACGCCTTTCCATTTGTGATAGGATCTCCTCGAACAAGCCTTACAGGTTTTTACTAAAAAATGTGTTGAGTCAAGTGACGTCGAGTTAGAAATTGCAGATATATGTTGTAAAAAATTATGATTGACCACCTTCTTCCCCAACACTGTGGGCAGAAGACTGTACTGGTTAATCAAATAATAACCTCTGGGACATAGACCCTGCATATGCCCCTCACCACTCATGGTGTTTCCATTGGGATGGGAGAGATGTAGAATGAAATAACCCTATGGGATTAACGGAGTCCATCTGTGTCTCCCTAGGCCTCATGCCATTTCCCATAGAATGAAGGGTTAAAATTGATTAAACTGAACCTATGCAAGGTATGAAGCCCACCGGTATTTTCCACTTGTGCCATTCTTCTTTAACCCTTTGGTGAGGCACGATATTATTCATGGCTGTGTTGCCTGCTCCCAACATAGCCATAGTCATAACCCCTCGTGTTTTTCACACAAGGGGTTACCCAATCGCTTGCTACGTAAGCATAAAAACCTAGCGTGTGGCTACACATAGCCAGCCACTAGCCACACCTACGTCCTCAGGCGGCCATTGGCCTTAAAGAGCCAGGGCCCCCTCATCATCGCCCTTCTGGCTTTCGGCAGATGCATTATAGTCTCTAACATAATCTCTGGACCGAGGTCAATGGGTTTTGTAGGGTACAGCACGGTTTTTGAGGCTACCTTAACATGGAAAATCATCTTTAAGCGATACATTTCTCATTCCTGACATCACATCGGATAATATATATGTCCTTCATTTTGGAAGAGTTACTGATCTGTCAGTGAGGAACAAAAGCTATGCCTCTCCGTGTGTCTTTCTCAGAGACCTCAGAAGATGTTATAGATCTCGTAGCGACTTTGTGTTAACATGACTGATTACCAGACCTACTTAATATTCTTACATTCCCCACACTTTTAATATCCTGTTACATTATAACCGCCATCGGATTCCATTTCCCTCTTCAGTAGGAGTTCATGATATCAGGTGCGGTAAGTGGAATTCAAAACAGGGCTTGGACTTGTTAACCATTCATTAGGTCTTCGAACCCAGTCTCTAGAAGTCAGTTTATCCAAAAAGAGAATCTGTCCCCAAAAAGCGAGAGAATACTAAAAACCGGACAGGTTTCTGCGAACCGAGGGTTTAGCCGATCAGGACCCCCCGTCAGCCCGGCTCTTTGCCTCTCGCATTGCTATACGATCCAGAATTAGAGGCTTAGAGATTTAATAAACGCGGGTTGCGGAGACCCCGTGCTGCCCGGGGAATAAGACGCACGTTGTAATTTCAGGCTAACGCAGAAAGTAAATGGCATTATTTTAATGAAATGGTTCTGGAGGGCTGACCTTTCTTGCAAACGAGAAAAAAAGTTGCAATAGCGGAGCCGGGTTAATGCGAGCAGGCGGCGCATTTGTCAATCATAACGTAAGTAAATATAATATTTTATTCCCACTTTTACTGAGCAAACGAAGCCAAATAGACATCTTTCCTCCCAACCCCAGCACGGGGCATATCAGATATTGTTTTCTTTCTTTTGCTGTAAACGTTAGTCGGAAACCACACGGCAACGCGTTCCCGCTATCAAATCTCCAGGAACAAAAGGAGAAGAGACAGCCTGAGCGCCAACTCATTGCTTCTGGGTTCCAATCTGAACAAAAAGCGTTCCTCGCGACAAAGAACATTACTTTCAGATTTTATGCCCGGCTGATTATTCGACGGACCTTCTCTCAGAGACTACTTTTCGGAGAATTATCGCTAAATCCATCAACCATTGGAGAGACCATCAGATTTTCACTTAGAAAGTACAGCATTTTAATCATAGTAGGAATGGGTTAAAAATGAAGGGGGTGGCATTGACCAAAAGTCACCCTAGATGGTGCGGCGCTATTCCAGGTCCGGCCACCTACAGGAGGAGAAATGTTAGAAGAAGAGGACATAATCCAAAACGAGAGGTTGACATAGAATGGAAGGAAGTTTTACTTTACTGAGAGGGTAGTAGATAAGTGGAAGAGCCTCCCAGCAGAAGTGGTAGAGGGTAATACAGTGAGGGAATTAAAAATGCGTGGGGTAGACATACGGCTCCTGAATCTAAGACTGCAAGTTACTTTATAAATATAGATTACCTTAAGAACGAAGAGGAGTTCTGGGATAAAAATCCTAAGAAGCCTTAATTGGGGACCGAGCCATAAAATTAAGGACGTGGGGTCATCTTTTTGTTTTGAGGATAAAGGATCGTCGACAACTTTGGGAAAACTGCAATATTTTTGGTGAAATCCCAATGTTTTTGGTAAAACTAAATAAGTTATTATTATTATTGTTATTATTATTATAATTATTATTATTATAGCGCCATCATATTCTGCAGCGTTGTTACCAGAATTATTATTTTTTTATGTTTTACAAGAAACTTTGGAAAGCATATATAAAAGAAACCTAAAACAGCAGAGTTTTGGTAAACTTTAATACAAGAAGCTGGGAATCTGACGTTGGATGCTTCTCATGCAGAACATGTCAGACGATTATTATAACCTGTCAATCATTCCCAGAACTGCGAGAAACGAGCCGACGTATCATACCGCGAATCGAGATCATAGCGTATATTTTATTACATATTCTGGGGCTTATGACACTCGGAGCTCCGGTTGCGCATCTTTAATACTAATGTAAAAAAAAAAAAAAGAAACCGTATTAACCCTTTAAAGGAGAATTATCACAAAGTTTAACCGTTTTTTATAAAAGTTCCCGTAGTTGGTGCATTTTGTCAATCGGTGTCATTGTTTTGGAGAAATGTCATTTAAAAGATCTGTGGCAGAATGTGGCACGGCCAGCATTATCTGATCGGTTTCCCATGCTGAGGTTCTCTCCCTTCTCCTGGCCCCTCCCGCTTACAAAGGCTGCCTGAACCAATCAGCAGCAACCAGCAACTTAGCGACAGAGGAGAGATAACCTGAACTTACTAAATGAGCCGACCCTGAGACGCTTGAAACATTAACCCTTTAATAGCCCATCGTGAACACCCTATGCAGCGAGCCGCAAAATGTCTTAACCAACTGTCTCGAATACGCGATACACTTAATCGAGTCACCTGCATTCAAGCAGGGATATCACCTATAACATACTGCAGTGTATAATAGGACTGTGTGACCCTGAGAATCTGCCCCTTCACACTGAGATTGGGGCAAAAACCCTGAGAGTTCCCACGTATGGAGACGACTTAATATGGAGGGATAATCATGTAGACAGTGATGGCCGCTCCCATGGTATACACGTAATACACATATATTACTTATTTTAATCTATAAGCACCAATATATGGGTTTATTTAGTCATAGTGTATATGTATGGTGAGAATTTGTATGGTATTTTTTTTTTTTTTGCAAAAAATTCACTTTTTTGGAGTTTTTCTTCAACTTTACCGTCTAGACCTCCATAGGGAAACCCAAGGTGGATCAGATTAATGTGTCCTGATTTTTTTATGTTCTAACAAACCTCTATATGAAGTCGAAGACATTCTGTTCCAATTTTTCCTCCGAGGCTGAGATAAAATGAGATTTTGCTTTGCGTTACAGGCCGATGCTTGAAGCCAGGGTCCGAATCGTCTGAAATTTCCCCTCGTTTTAATTTTTTTTTCTGTGCCATTTAAAGAGCCGTTTGCGATGTTCTGACCGGCGCTGAATATATCACTCTTTTCAAGTCTTCCTGGAGCCTCAACCCATAAAACTATCGGCTTTGATTTATATTGTATTCCTCGGGTAGAACATCCCAACACACTCACTACTTCCTACACTCCGAAACAGATGCGCACGGGGCTAAGAGGCGTCTGAGATCCTTCCAATAAATCTCATATCACTTTTTTCATCAATATCTTCTAAGATGGAAACTTGGCCTTTTCTTTGGCTTCTGTTCTCCTGAGTGTTTCTCGGAGACCACGAGAAGGTTTTGTCTAGAAATCTAGAATTGATCGTACGTTACGAAGGTAACACTGAATCGAAACTGGAGGCTCATGGAAAGTTTTGTTGATCTTCTATATAAAATGGAAGCTTGAGGTTGTCCAGACGGAAGCAATAAATTAAAGGTCTTGCGGTATCAGAAACATTTCTTTTCTAAGAGTGTGCAGGATCTTGACCCCGTAATAACAGGACTCGAGGATAGAAGAGCCTTCGTGTCTCTATGACATGTCATACACAACCTACGTCTACACAACATGCCCATGAATATGTGAAACATCTAATGGAGAACCATTGATGGAAGTATTTGTTAGGTGAGCCGAGAAACATAGAGTCTGATGGCATAGAAGAACCACTCAACCCATCTAGTCTGCCGTAACTCAGACACACATTCCTTCTAGAACCTTTCCACCAACTCTGAAATGTATCCCACCAAGATACTACACCTTTGTCTACCTACACCCAAAACACCCATCATATGAGCTTCTCTCCTTCTCGGGAAAGTAAGACGTGGCTTCCATCAGACAGACTTCGTAGGGTTACCTTATACTTGACCTTGACCTACAGGACTCCACGGTCTTCACCTCTTTGACCACCAATGGCTACTTCGATGGAATCCGCAAACATTGGGCAACCAACAAACGTTGCGTAATCTAGTGTTGACATTTTTTAAAGTTTCCAGGTTACCCTGAATCAGGCCTTTGAGAAATTGTAACAAAATAATGCACAGATTCGGTCCATTAGCCTGAAAAGGAGGGCAAAATTGTCAATACATTTTCCGACTCAAAACCTTTCATATTTCATTGAAACACTTAATAGCGTCTTAAATCATAATAACATATATCCATATCTCCATCTTTAAATGAAAATGGCCGGTATTAGGGGATTATTACGACCAGATAGCCGAATGCAATGGCACCACAAAGGGTTAAAACAATAATTATTATTTTTCCTGGTAGATTGGGGAGCCTCCCAGCAGAGGTGGTAGAGGGTAATACAGCGAGGGTATTAAACATGCATGGGATAGACATACGGCTCCTGAATCTAAGACGAGACCAACGACTGATTAAGGTTTGAGTCTTTACAGCAGGAGAAACGGCCGACTAGACGGGGGCCGAATGGGGGCCGATCTGCCGGCAGATTCTATGTTTCTATGACATATAGTGTTGTCTTTATGGAAATATGATTTCATTTGTTGTATTAGCCCCAGCAAGTGAGTGTTCATGTCGTTCTGACAGCGAGTCGCGAGTGATAAAGAAATCTATTTAAAGGGACAGCTGCCTCTTTATTTTTAGATTTGCCGCCCTTAGGCCATAACTTTAGAAAGGGTTTAAAAACCAACCGGCGTATCCAGCTCCCGTATCTCCGTTTGGCTGCAAGATGTCAAAACGGGCTGCGCATTTCTAGAGTTCTCCGCTGGTGCCGTTCATCGGCGCGACGCCGCGTTATCCGACGTGACATTGTTTATCCGAGCCACCGGCAACTGTCTGGAGCCGGCCGTCTTGGTGCTCATGAACAGCATTTCACACTAATTATCGGAAAGAGACAAAAACTTAGCGGGGCGCGGATAATAATTATATGAAATTTATGGCTTTTACTCGTCCGCGTCTCTTTTGAGGAGACGGGTTCCGTGGAAGGTTGGCTTCGTGAGGCGTGATACTTTGTTGCGGCCCGGAGCCCCGGTTCTTACGGTTCGAAGACGGTTATATTGCTTGCCACACCTCGCTGGCTGATCAAGAAGTGGACCTGAGGGTGTTATATAGAAGCACCGGAGCAGAAAGGATCTGTCTATACCAGCTGTTCCTTCTGCTTACAAGAAGCCTGTCCAATGAATTTATATTAACCCCTTAAGGACAACGGGCGGCCCCTAGACCCGTTGAAAACAATGCATTTTGAGCCCGTACATGTACGGGCTTTGTCATTAAGGGGTTAATACTTGTTTTGTTTTTTTCCCGTCCCTCAGCTGGTTGTCGCGCATACGGAAAGGCGAGTCAGGCTTTGCTGAACATCACATTACAGGGCCGAGGGCGATGCTGTCCGCACGCGTCTCACTATTCTACAAACGTCTCCCGGAATTCTAAAGAGTTATAAGAGAAGTCGCGGCTCGCCGTGTTTGTTTCAGACGGAGCCGGCATCGCAGTGGCGGGGGCTTTAATCGCGAACGCATTGTCAATGGCAACAGGTTGTGCGCGCACCGCTTGGCGGCCTCGTAAACAGGATAATGATTTCAATTATATTTTCCGTCGGTGGGGAATTACGCGCTGTATATCTCACCGTATTTATTTGGACATCGTGTATTTGTGCTAATGGGGCATACAGATGCCTGGGTGGAACATTCGGGAAGTTTGGTGGGCCCGTGGTCCGGCTCTTCTCAGTACTGGATGGGTTTTTAATTAGCTGTATTGTTAAAGCAGAGGATTCAGGAGAATTTCCTTCCCCTTCTCTCCTTCTTTACATTCCTTTTCTTTATTTTCCTATTATTTTCCTTCCTTCCATCCATTATCTTTCCCTTCCTCTCCATTTCTTTCTTCCCTCCTCTTTCCCTTCCTTCCTTACTTCCTTATTTTTTTCCTCTCCCTCCTTCTTTCTTCCCTTTTTCTCCCTTGCTTCTTTTTTCTTTTTTCCGCCCTTCTATTCATCTATTTCCTTTTCTTTTCTCTTTCCTTCCATTTGTCCCTCTATTCCCTTTCTTTCTTTCTTTCTTTCTTTTTTCTTTCTTTCTTACTTTCTTTCCTTCCTTCCTTCCTTCCTTATCTCCTTCTCTCTCTCTCTCTCTCTCTCTCTCTCTCTCTTTCTTTCTTTCTTTCTTTCTCCATTTCCATTTCTCTTATCCCTCTTCTCGATAATCTCCCTGATACGAAATAAAGAACCCTTGGCTTTCCACCTTCATTCTAACAATTAACCCTTTGAGCGATCAATGAAATAACATGATTTTCCTTCCTCAATATTTTCTCCCTACAAGTCATGAATAATCCATCCCTTTATGTGTGAAACTGCAGCAAAAGACAATTCCTGCAGTGTAGGAGACGTTGCCGTCGTATTATGACCGTCGCTTTAACTGCGTTTTGTAGGGACTGCGGCTTTAAATAATTTATGTCGCGGGGCACCTCGGCGGATTTGATGAAACCGTGCGAGTTCGGAGACTGAAGGTGTTGGTGTTGTTCGGCGACGTCTGTTTGAGCTCTGACAGCAAGATAATTGTATTCTTTCTCATTATGTGGCTTTTTCATAAAATACATCTGATGGTCTAAAAAGATATTACTTTTGCTATCAAATATCACTTCCACAAAAGTTAATATTTAAAAAAAAGTTTTATATTAAAAAACCCTTATCAAAGGATGAGAGCGAAATCCTGATAAGAAAGTACAAGTCTCCAATGTTTTTATTAATATTTGCAATAATGACACTAAATGTTACAATTATTATTACGTGCAAAACAAAAACTTTCCCCAAAAACAGAGCTTACGATTCAAGTGGATTCGTGAATTTTATCATAAAGTGAATTCCTTATAAATGTTTCTTCTTCAAAATGTATTCTTCAAGCTTTCTCACACTCATTCTCTCTCACACTTTCTGATGATCTCTCACAATGCCCCTCACTCGCTATAACCCTCTCTCACACTATCATTCACACTCTCTCACGCTATCATTCACAGTATCATTCACACTCTCTCATGCTATCATTAACACTATCATTCACACTATCATTCACACTCTATCACGCTATCATTCACACTATCATTCTCTCTCACGCTATCATTAACACTATCATTCACACTCTCTCACGCTATCATTCACACTATCATTCACACTCTCTCATGCTCTCTCTCAATGTCTCCCTGTTATCTCCATTGACTGATTCTGTGTCCCTATCTCAAATCGGGTCAAAAATCCATCTTCTTTATGCTGTACAGAGACAGCCTCTCCCCATTCCTCCAATCGGGGGGTGAGGGTGTACCTGGAGGCTCTGCCCTCTTGAGAAAGATAGAAGGGAGAAGCGGTGGAAGAAAGAAGACAGAAGAAAGAAGACAGAAGAACAAGAAGAGGCAAGAGAAGAAGCCGAGATGTGGGAAAGAGGGAAAAGCTCCAAATTCCGTCCAAATACAAAGGGCAGGAATAAATAATAACAATAATAATAATAATAGGCAACATTTAAAAACAGCCTGCCCAATTCTCCCTTAATTAACAATAGGGGCGAGCCGAGATATACATATTTTGGAAATAATCATCCTCAGGTCAGAAATGTATCTGGCAGAGAATGGTTTTGATGCTGAACGCTGATATCTGCTGCCATATCTTGTAATAACAAGGAAAGTAACAGCTGGACAGGGACTATGGGCTTTCGCGGCTCAGAAGCAGCTGGGAAACAGAAGCCATCAGCACCAGCAAAACTAAAAATTAACCCTTCCTGGGTGGTGATTTCCAGATCCATAACCCCCAATCATCAACAATCCCAAATCCCATAAACCCCTTCCAAGCCTTGACTATCCACCGATGGCCTGGAAATTCTGCAGTTGCTAATGAAGACGGAAAAACTCTTTTAATCTGAAAATCCCCTAATCTGAACCCGGCAGATGTTTGAAATAAAGCAAGTCGGATACTTTCAGAAGTAACAAAAAACGATGTTACAAATTAACCACATGTTCCTCAATCTGCATGGATCAGAACGTATCTACAGCGGAGGAACGTCTGTCCGACACGCCTGATTTCTCTATGTAATTAAAATAACTTTAATTGGCTTCCATTCAAAAGATTCACAGATAGAATCACCGGCTGTTGTCATGCTTTAGCTTGATTTCCATGTTTTAGAAGAATATTTGAAAGGATGGATTAAATCTTCTGAATTTCCAGGAATCTAATTAATATTACATGAAATTACCTTCCAGTTAGATGCATGAATTATACTGTGAAATGTGAATTCTAAAATCACGTTGATGAGCTCATGGATAAGCTCAGGTTACTTATCCAAAGCCATTCCGGTTAAAAGTTCAAAAAGTGGCTTCATCACCGAAGCAACCTACGGAGTGTTCTATTCATCAGTTTCTACGGTAATAAATCAATTTTTCAAATTACATTTCATATTCAACTCCTACCTGTTACATGAAATATTTTATCGCACTGAAGATAGCATCAAGAGATGTCCAACATTTGGGGCAATACCTGTATGGCATATTTAAAATAATGTAGGGAATAATAGTGACTTTTGGGTGGATTTTGGCGGAGTTTGGTAAACTTGTAAGAAAATAAATCACAGAATTATTAGTAAAATGGACTAATTCCTAGACATTTTAAATGGGTTTGCAAAACGATTCGGTTTGTTTTTGGCCCATTGGTTTTCCGGCAACAAATTACATTCCCTGTTTCGACAAAATTTTGGGGGCATTTTTAATTTGGTAATGTGATTTGTTGCCCGATGCCCACATTCACTCTCATTCACTCGCACTCACATTCTCATTTACTCTCTCTCACACTATTTAAATGTTTCCCTACCTTCTCTGCAGACCACTTTCACTTCTGCTCCCACTTCTAAATCTTCTTGTTCTTCATCTTCTCTCCTTTATCTTTTTATCAGTGAAAACATCACTGGAAGCACCACCATTTTGTCCTAAAATGAACTTCTGTCAAGATTTTGGTGGTTAGTGCCAGGTTATGTCCTCAGAGATGCTGACGATGATAGAAGATGAAAGAGAGAAGATGAAGAAGAAGACGGTGCAGAAGTGGTCAGCAGAGAAGGTAGGAAACATTTAGAAAGAGAATGAGAGTGTGAGTGCATGAATGAGACAGTGTGAGTAAAAGGGAGCATGAATTCTGGATGAAAATTCTGAGCTTTTTGCTTAGTTTTCATCCACTGCGTGGGGGGGGGGGTTGGCCTTACTTTTGTGGCTTTATATGAATCTAAGACAAGACCAACGACTGATTAAGGTTTGAGTCTTTACAGCAGAAGAAACGGACAACTAGATGGGGCAGAATGTGTCTGATCTCCCATTAACTTCTATGTGATATTATGGAAAGTCGACATAAATATTAGTCTTACTGAGGATGGGTAATGTCTTATTTTGTCTAGAACGTGATATCCTATGAAGAGAGCACTTGTTGTTACTTTAGAGTTGAGTATCATTACTCGCATGGAGCTTTGAACGTTAAGCTACTCGAATGCCAACACAATCAAAAAATTTGTCTGATTTGGATATAATTCAAGGATGCTCCATGATAATTGAGATTCATCGACACGTATGAGTAAAACTAGATCGCTTTCATCAGATTATATTCAGCTGCTTCATGATCTGGGTAAACGAATAACCAAAGGGGTTTGAGATTTTAAAACGGAAAAGTGAACTCGCGTTTCCTTCGATCTTGGCGGTAGTC
This sequence comes from Spea multiplicata, assembly GCA_009364415.1. NCBI lineage: Eukaryota > Metazoa > Chordata > Amphibia > Anura > Pelobatidae > Spea > Spea multiplicata. The sequence goes on from VKOC01049125.1 coordinate 14,789, forward strand.
AATAAAAAGTCACATTAATATATTAAAAATATGGCTGATATGTTAAAAGCACAGTAGTATTTTAAGTGGCATCTCTGAGGACATAAGCAGGCAACGTCCGCCAAATGGCGGTGCTGTGGTGACGTCCTCCCCGATCCACCAATCGAGGAAGAGGATGTCACCGAAAGCGCCAAGTGAGGGCAACATGGTGGTGCTTGCGGTGACGTCCTTTCCTGATCCTCCAATCGGGGGCGAGGATGTCACTGCAAGTGTCACCATATTGCCCTCAGTTGACATGAGGGCCAAATGACGGCACTTGTAGTGACTTTCTCCTGATGGTTGGAGGATCGGGGAGATGACCTCACCGCTAGATAGAATGAAAATAGAATGAAGAAGAGAGAAGAGAAAACGTAGAAGAAAGTAGATGAAGACGCAGAAGAAGATGCAAAAGTGGTCAGCAGCGAAGTTAGGAAAACATTTAGCGAGCATGAAAGAGAGTAAATGATAATGAGAGTGTGAGAGAATGAGTGACAGTGTGAGAGAGTGAGCACGAGCAACGAATGGGCAAAAAAAACAATCCCAAATGTTTTTGGCCCATTTGCACATGTCAAGTACTAATACAATGTATTAATATCTTCAAAATAAATACATTTTAAATTAATTCAAATAAATATTACCTGTTTAAATTGGAAGACATTTTGAATTCTTGAGTCAGAGAATGAGCTTCAGGAAAGAAGAAACAAAGTAACTTGTTTTGCAAAGTTAGTTTAATGTCACATGAGAAGTCATTTGTTTTGGTGGCTGGAATTGATACATTGTAATGAGGCTCGGATACCTTGTGAAAATGGAATACCTTGTTTCCGACACTCCTGGAAAGTACTCCCTAGGCTGCCATCTTCTTGCATAACCCTAATTTGAAATGTGTCACATTCTCTGTGTACCAGCGTGTCGGCAATCTCACCGCATATGGAAGGAGAGGCAACCGGAGGGAGGAAGCAGGCAGGCTCCATAAGAAATATATATCAGGGGCTGATATTAAACAAATTATTCCTGCAGGAAAAAAAAAACAGAGTGATAGACAATAATACGAATGTATGCAAAATAATGTATATATATGTGTTGAGATACATGTTCTTCGTGGAGCGATACATAACAAATTCAGCCGGAGTGTGTTAGAGTAAAAAAAAAAAAATAGAGAAATAAATAAAAAAAATAGATTTTCTCTACATATAGCCGTGTCATATAATAATAATATATCTATATAGATATATATATCTATATATATATAGATATATATATCTATATAGATATATATATTAATTTAGGATTAAGGTGGATCTGTTCCTTTTCCCAAATATTTTCTGTTATAGTTCTATGTGAAAGAAATGTACGTAACGGTGTTTGCAGATTAAAGAGTGTCCATTTTTTCTTTTAACCCCTTAATGACAAAGCCCGTACGGGCTCAAAATGCATTGTTTTCAATGGGTTTAGGGACCGCCCATTGTCCTTAAGGGGTTAAAAAAACAATTAAGTAATCCTTACTTATATTAAAAGTAAGTTGAGCCGAATTGATCACTTTAGGGTTTAAGTGAGTTAAGTTTTTTTATATACCTGCTGAGGCTCGCCGTTTATGGAGTCATCAAGCAACAAATTTCTTTCCCTGCCCATTCGGTTCGGCTGAGAATTCGGGGGGGGGGGCATTTTAATAAGGGAACAAAATTCATTGCCTGTGCCCACATTCATTCGCACTCATTCTTTCATTCTTGTTCTTTCTCCCACGCTCTCTAAATGTCTCCCTAACTTCCGCTTCTTCTTCATTCATCTTCTTTCTTCTCTCTTTTATCTTCCCCTCCTCCTCCTCTCTTCTATCTTCCATCTTCGTCCGCATCTCCGCTGACATAACCCAGCCGGAGCTTCCGGTGACGTCCTCTCCCCGATCCTCCAATCCGAATACCACTTGGGAACCACTGCTCTAACATAAATCTAATATTCATTAATTTAACGAGTAAATCGTTGATCACCAAATGCCAGGAAAATGCAAACTAACATCGGAATCCAAAAATTCAACTTCTTTTACTGAACCCCTTAATATGTCTTTTGGACCAAAAAAAAAATAATAATAAAAGAAGAATTAGTATGGTGAGGATTGGATACTCTGTATTCTCTTAATGCGATTATTTTTATATCCGCTCCCCATTTCGCACGGACTGTAGCGGCGCTCCGGTAACACAGCGGTGACAAGCAGACAAAATATTACAATATACTTTTTTTTTTTATTGATCTATACATCGCAGAACCTTGTGTGTTTAATAGAGAATGTAATCTGTATTTATTGCCTTTTATTAGCGTCTATAAAAGTTGTTTGTGTCTTTCTTTAAGCCACCGGTTTCTGGAAGCCCTTCGGTAGTCATATTGCGGCATAAACTTCTCGGCTGCGAACTCCAAAAAAAAAAATAGAAATAATCCTAATGCACTATTCTAATATTATATGTATAAATATTATATATTTTAACCCAAACAAAAATCCTTTAAAAAAAAATAAAATAATTTAATGTTCATGAAACATGCGCGGGAACCAAAAGCTACTTTGGAATTGTAACAATAGATTGTTGGATGTGGCCCAGAATGTAAATTCATGAAGTTGTCACGGCAACAAAGCCTGACCTTTAAAGGAACTTAATCGTTCAGCAAATTGAGTTTTTTTTTTTTAAAAAAAAGAACATTTATGCAAATTTTTTTGCTAGATTTTGATGATTAAGTTACATTTAATTTCCTCCAGCCTCCTCGTGCTCTGCAGAGCGTTTCTCTGTGCAATACTCTGCAGGGATGCTTAACACCTCTCCTTAAAGCCTGATGGTGTTTGGCATTAGCATTTTTATGTTCATTTGTAAAAGGGACCTCTGAGTCCTTGGAAGCCCGAAATCCTAAACTATGAGTGTTGATCCACTAAACGATACAACAAACGTCTGTGGTTTCCCAGCTATATTTCAGTTAACTTTTTCAATGCTGGCGTGCCACTTTTATATGTGGGTGTATGTGTGGTTAACCTCTTCAGCGCATTTGTGTAGTTATTAGTTAACCTCATAATTATTCAGGGAATGCCTAATCGTCATGTGACACAAAAACAGGCACTGATAGGCTGTTGCCGTAGAAACCGAAAACATAAGTTTCTTTTGTTGATTTTATTGTAACATTTGATCAGACTACACGATACATATTATACGCCTGAACTAAATGTCTTTTGTCGGCTGTGTTGCCTTTAACTTTCATTTATATTCAGGTTCTTTTTTTTATTATTTTTTTTGAAAAATGTAATAAAAAGTTAATAATAATAATAAAAAAAGACGTTTTGAAACGGTAGTGGGTGTAAATTCTATAAGAGCCCTAAAATTCTTGTTACTTGTCACTCACATTAATGGATACGCTTTGATTTGGCTGACGTTACTACGATTAATAAAGGGCTTTCTCTCGTCTGAAGTCTTCGGCTTCCATCGCTTGGAAATCTGTGAAAGAAATCAAATTTCTCATTAACTGCAGAAAAAAACTAAAAAATCAACAGGGGGTGCGGAGAAAAGTGGCGAGCGAATGAATGCTCCGGGCGCGCGTCATACAGAGATAAAACCAGGTTTTTGTCACCGACATTACTGTATACAGCGCTGGGGGTTATATTACTGTATACAGCGCTGGGGGTTATATTACTGTATACAGCGCTGGGGGTTATATTACTGTATACAGCGCTGGGG
>VKOC01049126.1:0-33445 GCA_009364415.1 Spea multiplicata
ATTGACACACACACCAAGGAGTTGATTCTGGAGGCTTTAAAGGTCATACCCATTGTGAGTGCAACCATTGGAGTATAGCCCTGGGATTCCAAAATAGTTTTATTGTATTACACTATATTTTTCTTTTTTACCTGTTTCTATTGAGTTACATAAGATCGTGAATTTCAAGCGCCCCTTGACAGAAGTCTTGCTTGTTCCATATTTATATAACCCTGCCCCTAACCTAACAAACCAATTAGGTTAAACCAAAACCCTTACCTAGGCCCTCCTCCTAGCACTGTCAGGGCCCCCTCCACTAAGCTGCGTTTGCTCCAGGGGCTTCATTCTGGGGAATCCGAGGTTTACCTGCTTAAAAAGTTCCATATTATGGCCAAAGCTCTTCCACAAATTTAGATTATCTGTATCATTATTTTTGTTGAGATTTGTCCATTTCACATGATTATACTGTACACCTAAAAGCAGGCATGTGAGATTACTGACAGAAAATATAAAAAATGGAAAATCTTGTTTTTCAAGTATACCTTATTACAGCAATACGTAAACTAGCCAGATAATAAAAGTATTTCATACAAAAAAAATCCTGATTGAAAACAGTAAATCATGTGACTTTTCTGAGGAATTACATGTTCTTGACTTTTGAGGGTATCCGCGCTAAAAATATATTGTAATTCAATTCCTCTACATTAACAATTCAAATGCATGAAATTATTCCCACAGTACTTGTCATATTGTTACTACTTTTCTGTGTATTTTCATCAAGATGTGAAGCTGCCCTTGTGACCTGCCTACTAAATCATTAATGCAGAATTATGTTTCACACTTAAGCTATCCAAATTCTCATAAAACGTTAGGCTGTCAATTTCAATATGTTTAGAGATACCGGATATTTGTTACGAGAATCTGGGAGAGAGTGAAATTATCTGTTTTCAGTAGCTCTGTATATGCTTTAAATCTGTCTGTCTCTATCCGTGCATCAGTGTGTGTGTATGCATGTGTGCGCATGTCCTTTATTTGAGCTTAATTGCTAACTTCAGCCTGTTTCATAGCTCCATAGTGCTGAGGCACATACATATTATAAATGTTTATTGTATTTGCATAGTTATAAAACTATGCAAAAACTGAAATAATTTATTGCATACACAAACTGCTACAGGAGGATCTACATTCTCCCCTTGGGACTGTTGATGCATTCATCAGATAACCATGTTGTCATATTGTCAAGGACAACAAACCTCCATAGGTCCCATACAGAAAATTCCTGGTGGTCTGCAGGGTTGTTAGAAAATGTATCTATACAAGGAAGCTAATTCCTATGACAATGCTTGTGAAAGTCATTAGTGCCTGTGGGGACTTTACCATCACAAAGTCTGTTTGTTGCAGCCTGCACCCGATGGTGTCACACACACACGCAGTCGAAATAATCGGTTGTAGACTATGCTGGTCACAGTACTTATATGCCCTCAGTTATATTAAAGAGTGCTCAAACTATGATAAGAATGCACAATAAATTACTTAATGTTAGAAATACAGTGACCTCCCAGCTACTACTGGTATATAACACCTTCTGAAGTCAGTGGGAGATGCAGAACAACAGCTTGTGAACCAAAATGTGCACACTCATGCATTTAACCAAATACATTTTTTAAAGACATTATGGTTTCCAGGTCAAACTTAATGCCCAAAACGGCCACATAACTGATGACCATATCGTCAGCCCAACTAATAAATAAAAAATATGTGGTGTTCTGCCATAAGTGACAGGCGGTCACCGTCTTGAAAGTTTTGGCTCCATTCTGGGGAACAAAGCTATAGTTAGCCTAATTATAATAAGTATAATCTCTACACTACTGTTTCTGCATTCTTCCTTTATAGGAGAACCGGATCTCTTCAGTACTAATGTACTGCAAAGTTCCCTCTTCCTCCACTGAAACACCCAGCATATTAATTCTTAAAATGCATTAAGATTCCTCACATCCCATCCTGAGTATTTTGTGGTTTTTTATGATGTCAAGGGGGAAGAAAACATCATAAATAAGATAGCATGAGAATAAAAGGCTTGAGTTAACTAGCATGCTACTGGAATGTCAGAAAGAAAGTGCTAAGATCATTCTCCTATATGTAGAAAAGAACAATAGAAACATTAAGAAATTCACATATATGTGCAGAGAGAATGATACACATAGTTCAAATTGACATAAATATGAGAGTAAGAGAGTAGACCGGCCTTGGCACACATACACCTGCTAGAGAAGATGTCCATTTTTATAATGAAAAACACAGAAAACTATACCAGGGTTTCTCTGCTGGCAAATTTACATATAATACATAATGCATCTTACACCTGTCCAATTTGCAAACAAACTGATTCATCCATTTGCAGTGTATTTTTTAATTGAAGAAAACCTGAAGGACAAATACGTTCCAATGAGTGTGCACGATGTACTTGAGTAGAGTCTGCCAACACAGATTTTGATGTCAGTTTTTATGTGGGCCTACTCAGTGCCTAGTCACTGCAGACACACTGGGGCTGGAGCAGTATTCTCATTCTACTTGAGAGTCTGGCCTAAGTAGCACATGAAGACCTAGACATAACCTATAAGCTTGCGGCATAGAAATGCAAACCCAAAGAAGAAATATCTAAAGCTAGATTGTGAGGGTATTTGTAAAGCTGTCTTCAATGATTAAATCCTCTTAGGTTTTACCTAATCCTCAGGCAACTTGTAGGAATATTACTTAGAAACTGCCTGTATTTTTGTATAAAACACCCAAGGATAACTTTAGGTGGACGTAGTTAACACAGTGGAGTACACTTATCACAAAACAGCCTTCCTTCTCATTTGTAATTATGTATTTGTTATCATTGCTAATGATGATATGATGTTCTTGAGTTTTATTGTCATAGAACACAGTGTTAAAGTTCCTTGGAAGTGATGTTTATTTTGTCTATATATATACATATATATACATGAAGGAAGATAATTGGCAATCCAACCTAAGTATTAGCTTCATTTGGGTAACCCTCTGACCCACAGATCTATATAAAGATACCAAAGACTATAACAGATCTGACCATGACTACAGAGCGCAGCATTTGTCTAGACTATAAAGCACAATTAGTGTACAATAAATCCATATAATTACCAATCCCCTAGCTTTTTATTTGTAAGGCTATTTTGATTCGATGTCTTCAAAAACTGAATTAGACTCATACTGGGGGGGAGATTATTTGTAATATTACACACCTCTTCTTGATGTGTAGTTTGTCACACATAGTGGAGTTTTTTGGTCATTTAAACTTTTGGAGAGGAGGGTGCATAACCCGACGTATCAGGTAGGCCTAGAAGAGGGCAAATGAAGAAACACATGGTTAGACAAAACATACATTTATTGACAGCAGCTCAAATAGTAAAACCCATCATCAGCATCCAAGGCTGCTACTGGACACCATTGGTTGGAAGACTTAAATATGAGAATTTGGTCAAACGATATTTGTGCTTCATACAACCTAAGATAACCTTGAACAGAGCTTTGCAATAGAGAGGGAGTACGACACAGGGGGAAGCCTAGCTAATAGCTTAGAGGGGCAACCACCGCTAATGTGAGTGACATAAATTCCGATGAGGAAAGAAAAGAGAGAATATAAAGAGTGAGAAAAGAAAGAAATGTAAAAGGAAAGAGGAAGGAAGGAAAAAAAGAAAGGAGACAGAGAAAGAGGAGAAGAGTGAAAGAGAGAAGAAAAAATGGACTATATGATGGGGGCCGAGAAAAGCGGGAGTGAGAAACCAAGAGAGATGAAGTGACACAAGAAAGATGTAAAAACAGAACTAAAACAGGGGAGAGTAAAAGAAAGGGAAATAAAAGATGGGTGAAAGATGGGTGTGAGGTGTGATGGTTAGGTGTGATGGCTGGTAGGGTTGCTATCTGGCTGGTGCCAAACCTAAAGAAAGATGAAGAAAAGGCAACAAAAGAAGAATAGCTTTGGGAAAGTAGACAGGATGTGGAGTTGTTGGCAGAGAGAGTAGGGCGTGAGAGAACATAAGAGACTGTGAGAGAGCATGAGTAATAGTAAGTGAAATGCATGAGAGAGATAGAGTGAGAGAGTGAGAACATGGATAAGAGCAGGTGAGAGTGTGAGTAATAGTGAGAGTGGAAAAGCAACAGTATGCAAACAAAGTGGTGTGGGAAATGGAAGTTATGCTGTACTACCGTCAATGTCTGGCTCAGTATAGAGTGATGGGAGTTATGTTGTACTTCCATCAATGTCTGGCTCAGTATATAGTGGTTGGAGTTTATAGTGGTGGGAGTTATGTTGTACCACTAGATCACTATATAATGATAGGAGTTATGCTGTACCACCCTCTGTGTCTGGATCACTATATAGTAATAGAAGTCATGCTGTACCACCGTCTGTGTCTGGATCACTATATAATGATAGAAGTTATATGTACCACACACAGTGTCTGGATCACTACCACTGTACCTGTAGGGAGGAGCCAGAAGTGAAATCTCCTAAGGTCCTGCAACATTATGTGCTCCACAGGATAGTATGCATGGAGGAAGAAAAGAAAAGCAAAAAAAAGGGAGAAAAGAGATTGCAGGCATGGAGGAATATAAGACTATCTTATATTCCTTCATGCCTACCATCTCTTTCCCTCTTTTTTTGTCTTATATTCCTCCATTCTTGCTATCTCTTTCAGACCTTTATGTTTTATATCAGCCTCCACACCCATGATCTCTTTTTTTTATTATATATTTCCCTCCTCCATCTATTTTTAATATATTATTCACATCATTCTGTTACCTTTTTGTGGCTGCGGATTAGGCCGGTAAGGGCAGCAGATCCTTATTTCTCTCATTAGTGCAGGGATAGGAGGCATGTGACCAGGGGCATAACTAGAAACCACAGAGCCCCGAATTGTCCCAGGACCCCCCAACATCACCAAGTAACATGTTACACAGTGCCACCTTTGCCCCCAAGCAGCTTATCAGTGCCATTCTAACCCCCCAAAAGCCTGCCTGTGCCATCTTTGCCTCCAACTTGTCAGTGCCCCAAAACATCTTACTCTGTGCCATCTTTACCCTCAAGCAGCTGCCATGTGCCACAATTGTCCCCAAACAGCTTGTCTGTGCCTTCTTTGCCCCCTCTAACATAAACATAAACTCTGGTGCACATATGTAAACACACACAAATTTACACATGCTAACACGCACACGCATGATTACACTTACTCATACTCGATAGAACACACTTATTGTAACACACATGCTCTCTCTCATACCACGTATACTGTATATACACATTCATGCACACACACATGGACTCACTCATGTTAACACACACTCCATCTCACACCATTTAAACATACACTACACTGGGACACCTGACCATAACACAAACAGGGACTGTTATGACATTGCATTCTAAATACATAGACATTAATATGTAGCCTCTGTAAAAATATAGTGGATGGGCATAATTTTATGTTGTTGCCTCGGGCGCAAAAGGAGCTAGCTACAGCTTTGCCCCTCTCACTTGTTGGCTTCTTTAATATAAGAACGTGAGATGTCACTAACACATTCAGTAGGACATAGCACAGACAAACTGTTTGGGCACAATGATGGCACTGACAACCTAGGGACAACAATGGCATCGGTAAGTTTTTGGGTGCAAAGCTGGCACTGTGGGAAGTGAGTGACATGTTACATGGTGAAGTCAGGGGCCCAAAGAGGTGGAGTGGTTGCCATAGAAAATTGGGTGGTTAAAGGGGTAATGTTTGTTAAGAAGAGGACATAGCAATATAGCCCCACCACCTGGGGGCACCCAAAAAAAAATTGGTACCCAGGCATCAGCGACTCTAGGCTCGACCATCAGGAAAGTTTGGTCAAACTGAAGAAAATCCATTCAACCTCCTACTAGGCTTAAAAAGTTTATGTATGCATTGTTCACATAAATGCATTGTTTGGGGCCCAAGAACAGAGGTTTTCCAAGGGTCCCATTAAACTTAAAGATGGAGGTGAGATTGAGAAAAATACCTTTTTTAATGGATAGCTATTTATATTTAAACCAGGATACATACCCGTGGAGAGACCCCACAACATAATTTGAAGGGATTCATTTTATCAACACACATCTCTGATCAGTTTACCATGAGGTCGGTATGATGAGCAAATGATCTCTATAGATAGATAAATAGATAGCTTTTATGCAGATGCCTAAGTGGGTATATATATTATTTTTAAGTTGAATAACAACTATTTTGCTTTCAATAAATAATATTCCTCACAACACAAAAATGTACCCCTTTAAATAGCATAAATTTCCAGTGTTGTATTCCTGCATGGGCTCTCAAGCCTAGAGGCTTCCATTAACAGACAGGTTTAAATAAAGCCACCAATAGTACACAGTAGAGGTGTATTTCCTAAAGTACATGATCATCTTACTCATTCCATCAATGAACTCACAACGCTAAATTATCCAAGCTATCCAATCAAGCTTTTATTTAAAGAAATTATCGCAGGGGCTGGCCATTTATATGAAATTCAAATCCGTTCCTGGAGTAATTTGGCTGTAAGGAGATTGATTTTACAGAGTTTTACTTTCTCATTTTCAATAGAGTGAGGATGTAACCAGGTTAATTTCTGTTAAATACATTATGCAGGTGCATTCTCAGTGCAGTTTAAATGATTTTATGTCTGAACTGAAAGATTGTAATTGGAAGGTAATAGGACAATAACTGTTCTGACCATTGCAAAGAGGTATTAGCTATGGAGAAAACCACTTATTGGATGGAATTTTAGTTCCCCTTCCATTTCTCTGTTAATGCTACAGCTTCTGTCTTACTTAACCATTTTGTTTGTCTAAAACATAGTATAATTGTAACAAAAAAAAATAATAAAAAAGGTTGGGAAAAGGGCATTAGAAGTGGCTCAAGCTTGTAGAAAACAGTGATGCATTCATTAAGCATCTTGTTCAGGCTTTACTTTATTGAACATTTACTAGGTTACTGGGTAATACAGAACTATGTAGCCCACGGTACCCACAGTAGTATGTTTTAGCCTAGGCCTATCGGGCAGATATGGTATCTCAATTAATCATGTTAAGAGGGTCACACAGGTGACCCCAATATGAAAATTGACGGCGCTTATAGCCTCAAATAACACAGATAAGGTGCCACCAGCTTGATTACTGACCATTAGTGGGAAAATCACCAGGAGAGTATGGTGTGTCAGAAAACCTGAACATGTGACAGGGGAACTGCTGCACCTCTGGAACTGCTGCCCTGTATGCCACATACAGAAACAAAATGGCAGGAGGTAACCAGACCAATGCCATTATATGTCATTTCAGCAATCTGGATGTTAGAGTGATCTGTGACCATGATGTTTTTTTAAAATAACTGTACTCATTAAATAATAACCAGGTTGAAAAATGACTGCTGGTTGTACGGAACATATATCCAATATATGCAAAAAAGCAAATACCATTATACCTCCTGCACCAAACTTTACCATTGGCACAATGCAGTCAGGCAGGCAACGTTCACCTAGAATCTGCCAAACCCAGATTCCCCCATCAGACTGTCAGAGAAGCATGTTTTATCACTTCACAGAACATGTTTCCACTGCTCCTGAGTCCATTGTCGGCATGCTTTACACCACGTGGCATTGTACTTGGTGATGTGAGGCTTGCATCCAGCTGCTCTGCCATGATATTAATGCCAGTGGATGTTTGGAACTCTTTATCTATGGAATCAGCAGACCGTTGGCAACTTTTACACACCATGTGCCTCAGCACTCAGTGACCCAGCTCTTTTATGTGGTTTTCTGCTTCATGATTTCAATAACGATACATTTCCATACAAAATGTTTGGTGTTTTTTTTTTAACCTGAAAAAGACCTTGTCTACAAACATGAGATTAGAGTTAGAATCTCTGTTGAACCTTGAGCAGAATGACATAACGGATAGCTGTTTAAACAGCATTGTTATGTATATTTTTCAGTACATGGATCTTGTGAATGGTGTTAGGTACATATGGGAACTATAATAGACAAAGTGCATTTCAATGTGTTGTTAGTTATTGATGTTTCCAATTGAATAGTGCAATCATGCTTATTCCTTCCTCATCTTGGGAATTCACAATACGACATCAGTAGCTATTCCATGGCAATCTGATACACAGGATTCAATTAGCTTTGATTTGTCTGATTGAGGCAGACAACAGCGGAGTTATATAATAAAATGGAGTCTTACTCCATGCCTGACTATAGGGAATCCATTGCTCAGTATAGTAAGACGTAGTTGGTCTCTAAATGAATTAAAGAAATATGAGTCATATTACTCAGTTTGCTAGTCATATTACTAAGTTTACATGTGTTTTACGAGTAATTTTATTTATATAGTGCCAACAGTATACAAAATTATAGAATGGGGAAAGTATCATCTAATAGCGCCTAGTAAGGATTATATCCATGAGTAAAAACTACATAGGAATGCACATGTAAGACATTTTGCTATTTCTCATCTAGTTCACCTTTACATTTTATACATATTATGGATTATTTATAAATAATCCATTATTTACTGTTAATAAAACTGCAAAATACACACAGTTATAGATGAAACATTTGATGCAGTTATACTTATTTGGAGCATAGAATATTGGGTTGTGTGAATGGGTTAGAGACTAGCAGGTTCTTAACTGTTACCTTAAATGATGCCTGCTACACTATAGCCCCCAAATCGAACTAGTGAACAGAAGTCATACTGAACTGTACTGTGAAATGCATGTGTAAAATACCATTCTTATTTCTTCATTTACTTAACAGGCTCCATATAGTTAGCAACCATCAGTCACTCTGCAGAACTATACTAAAAGTACAGCCCATGTCACATAGAGTCCAAGGGCTGCATGATGGACATGGCCAGTGCATTCCCTTGGGGTTTGGGCCCAAAGTCTTAGGGATGACCCTTGAGGACAGGAACAGGCTATTTCAGTCTGGGAATGCTGGGACCCTCCTCTTTCCCCTATTGTCACAGGTGGTCCAGTGAGCTGTTTCCCCACCCTCCTGCCCAGTTTACAGGGAAAGGTGAGAGGGGGCACTGAAGAGGATGGGATGGTTTGCATCTAGTGCAGGGGCTGGTCTTGGGTCAGCTGGTCCTGGTGCACCAGCAAAAGAGATAGGTGATGGTTCCCCTCATGAGTGAAGACCCTGGGGTTCCTGGTCGACACTGTTGTACTGGTGAACGCCAGCATGTTTTACCAACGCTGACTAGCGGGCAAGTACGTCTAGGGCAGCCATCCCCCTTCCCCTCTTACGGGTGGTTGTGAGTTAAGCCTGACAATCAATGCATGGCAAGTCACTGCTCACGTCATGACTAGTTATTGTTATTTATTGTTATTTTGCATAAACTGTTAGGATGATTGTCAGAGTGAAATAAAAATGTCTAAGGAAATAACAATCTTAGCAATTAACCTTTCCGCTGCAAGTCCACCCATGCTCCAGTGCCAGTCTCCCAACACTCCAATGTCAGTCTCCCCAGCTGCCATCTGCCAGTTTCCTCAGTCCATCTGCTGCCAGTTGCCAGGTCTGTAGTCAGTCTTGTTCCTGTAGATGGTGCTAGGTAGAAGCCTTATGCTGCTGTAGAGAGCCATCTGCATCCAGGTACATCTAAACCTCCCTGCCCCACACAGGATTCTAAACATGAACCTGTCCCTGAACAGAGATTCCTACCAGACCCAGTATCCTGATGATCACAGGGTCTGAATAGACTGGAGGGGGCCTTGACAGGGTGAAGAGCAGGGTTAGGTCAAGGGGTCAAGGTAAAGTTCTGTACCACAGCCAGGGGCGGTAGCTTGCCAGGTAGCCGGGGGGTGTTATGTGGTTATTGCAACTCGTGTCAAAGTGTCACTGGGAGATTCCTGGCTGGACGTGTTTGCTGGAACCTCGGGTGTGGAGTGGGGCATCATGGGATGCCCTCCCATAAGGTGATTCTTACGGTTCAGCCCCGGTTGGTCCTGGCAAGCTTAGGGGTGTTCAGTTGTATTTGGTTTTGGGTCATTGCCGTGTTAACACACCTTTTTTATGTTCACAGGTTGCGTGCCAATGACGTTGCATGCAGTAAGCAAAAAAAGGTGTTTGAGTACCTTTGTTATAATTTTTTATTTTGATTAGTTTTTACATTTTATTCTTTTTAATTTTTATTATTTTTTCTTACTTTCTCTTGGACTGGATTCATCTTTGTGGTGTAATTGTGACATAATTGGAATCTTTATATTAAAATTTTATTACATACTAATTTATTCTTTTTTTTTATTTGATATTGTATTATTGATAGCAGTGCCTGTTATCAACCTGTAGGGGGAGCTCAAAGTTCTAGAAAGACCTTGGAACAGCTTTACTTTGTTTCTGACAAGCACAAGGACACCGCCATCTTGTGAAATCAATAATGCAGTGCTCCTGATTTTTTGGGGTGTTGTTGAATTTCAGAAACACCAGCTGGGAGAACTAAGTGATCATTGATTGCTTTCTGTGCGTTTTCCAGCACCCAGCCGTCATATTCAATATGGCGAAGGTGAGAGTGCCAATGGATATTTTTTGGTGTTGCTGAATGCCTCATCATATTAAGGCATTACAACACCGGCTGAAAAAAAGTGTTTACAATGAGATAAATTATTTTACCCCATGGCATTACAGGGATGTCGAATGTCACTAACTGTTTTCTCCATGGCATGCCTGGCATGTCAATTGTCGTTAAGGGGATATAAAAAAAACAGGACTATATTTGTGTATGTATTTTAAATCTGATACTAGTAACAACAAAAAGGTGGGAGTTCTCTTTTAGAGTGAAACTGTCTATAGTTTCCATAACTGATTTATTTTATACATCTATTTCCTTATCGTTCAGTACTTGCTTTGGGAAAAGGTTTGACTTGAATAGGAGATAAATAAGTGCCTCAAACACAAAGTTAAGATGACTGATCCCATGGAATATAAGGGGTAGTTAATACATACATAATGCTTAATTGAATCTGTGAAAAAATTTTAATGTATTGAACTGCAACATGCATATTTTGAGAAAGGTTATTCAGTATGAAGTAATTGCTCAGTCAGTTAAACATTGCCCTCTAGTGATCAGTAGATGTAATTTCTCTGTAGTATCCTTATGGTAAATCTCATATTTATAACAAACGAGTCTCTTACAAAAGTGATGAAGGTGATTTTGAGAGCAATATTCATCAGGCCTCCACCTACTATTGAAATTATTTTTTTAGGTGTAAATATGATAAATTCATAGCCTTCTCATCCAACAACAGTGCCTGGCATCACAAATGCTCTACTGGATGAATGAGCAAATAATCCCAGAGAAACACTCCAAAATATTGTGTAAAGCCTTCCCAAACGAGTAGAAGCTGTTTCAGCTGCAAAGGGTGGATCAACTACATATTAAGGTCTGTATGTAGATTACAATGTCATAAAAGTCACTGTGGGTGTAATGGTCAGGTGTCTCAATATTTTGGTCCACCCTGCAGGGAGATGCAGGACAGGTGCCATAGAATGCCAAGTACAGAATGCAGAGGAGGTTGTTAGCCAAAGCCGGATTCGGTAAACTAAACGCATAGTCAGACAAGGCCAAGGTTGGTACACGGAGCAGGTAGTTAGGATAGCAAATATTTAACATGCAGGCTGTTTGGGGTGATTGACAACCTATTTACCAAGAGTAAACAGACAGGCTGTTTTGGCCACTGACAAGCTGTTTACAAAGATTGAACAGACAGGCTGTTTTGGGCATTGGCAAGCTGTTTGGTGGCAAAGGTTGCACATACAAGCAGTTTGGGGCCACTGACAAGATTTTTGGGTACAAAGAAGGCACAGAAAAACTATTTGGGGCAGAAATGGAAGAGGCAGGCTGTTTGAGGGCACTGACCAGTGGTTTGGGGGCAAAAACTACACCGACAAGCTGTTTGGGGCGACGATGGCACAGACAATCTGTTTGGGGCAAGGATGGCACTGCCAAGCTGTATGGGGCAAAAGTGGCACCTGCAGGCTGTTTTAGGGACAAAAGTGGCACAGGTCAACTGTTTTGGGGCCAAATGGTTTGCTGTTTGGGGCCAAAGACGGCACAAGCATGTTGTTAAGAGCCTACTCTTACTAATCTCCCTGGTCCCTTCCCCATCTAGCCTACCTTATCTATGCAGCATCACAGGGGTTAACAGGAGTGGAAATCCGTAGGTTCGCCGTCAGGAGTTAAATCCTTTAACTCTTGGAGCGGGGAGACAGGCCAAGTTTCCCGTCAGGAGTTAAAGGACCGTGCAAGCAACTCTATTGGTCGTTCATACGGACCTTTAACTCTTTAAAGCGGGAGACCAGTGGTTTTAAAAGTCTGTACGAGCGACTCTATTTGTTGCTAGCAGCGGGCTCGTCTACCAGAGGATGCCCCTGCTGGCAACCAATAGAGTTGCTTGTACGGACCTTTCAAATTCTGGAGCCAAAGCTGCTGCGTAGTGTGTACTGCGTTAACCCCGTATTAACCCTCTTCTACAAAAAAACGGCAAGCAACGAACACGAAGAATGTACACGAATATTCGGCTGAACAGAACACAGGAACGGGCGAATATTCGTGGAATACAAAGATTTTTTTTCCCCACGAAGAGTTGGCCGGCACCCAAGTCTAGTACAAATGTGCTTTGTCAGAGAGCTGTGTCTACAACGTAGAATATACATTAGTTCACAAAAATAATTATATTAGGGAGGGAATATAGCAAAAAAGCTGAAAATAGGAAATGAAAGATGTAGTATGTAAATTCACAGGATGGAATTAATGAGCTCAGCTACACACCATCGTGTGTACAGATGGTGTGTAACTGAGCTCATGAGAGCACAGATCCCCCCAACTGGTCCATAATCCTTACTACCCACAAAAGCTTTGCAAGCAGTCGTTTACTGACAGTGCAGAGTCAGGAGGATCAACCACTTTCAGACTAAGTTGTAGTCAACTATAAAGAAGATTACCACATTGAAATTAATATCAAGTAATTTAGAAAAAAAAGAAAAAGCCTGAATACAAAACTATAAGAAAAAGTGTTATTAGAAAATATTAATTAACATGTAAACTACTTTTTCATATTTAATAAAAACTATGATTGAGAAAACTGCATTGTTTGTTTTTATTGCTTTTTATTTGCCAACCTGACCCCCAGTAATGCACATTGGCCCCACAGCCTGCCACTCTGCACCCCTTATATGCCTTATGCTCCCTATATGCCACTCTGCCTCCCTCATATGCTACTTTGCCCACCTATAGGCTACTCTGCCCCCCAGATATGCCTTATACCCCTATATGCTACTCTGCCCCCAGATATGCGTTATACCCCCAATTTACCACTCTGCCACCCTGATATGCCTTATTCCCCCATTTGCCAATCTGCCCCCCAGATATGCCTTAAAAAAACCCTATATGCCCCCCAACTTACCGATGCATTCCTAGACTTGTCCTCCATGCTCCAGACTCCCTGGTTTCAAGCGATGCATGCAGACAACCTCTACTGCTACCCGGGACATCCACTGGGGCTTCTATGACTGAGCACCGGAAGGTCATGTCATGCTGGTGCTCCGTCATAGAAGCCCCGGTGTAAGAGTTGAGTAGCAGCGGAGGTTGTCTGCGTGCATTGCGCAGACGTTCACTGGCTGCCAGAGAGGAGGATCCAGGTCTCTTGCAGCACTGCAGCCGGTGAGCGTCTGCGCTGCTGCTGGTCGGTACTACTGCGGGGGATCTGGATTCTCCATTTGAGGAATGATTATAAGACGACCTATAAATTAAAGAAGACATGCCAAAGTGGGAGACTGTGTGTGACACATTACAAAGCACAAATGTCTTAACATATTCATTAAGATAATTAAATAAAAAATGGAAAAAATAATAATAGTTAGTGAACCAATTAAACAAAAACATATTACACCAATAGATTTAAATACATGCAAATTACAGCCTTAAATCAGTGGAGGATTTCCAAAGTCTCAAATTAATATAAGCTTTAGTCAACTTAATTTAACCAGGCAATATTGGCCAGAATGCCACTATACCAGCTAAATTAATGCTCAGGGCAACAGAATGAAAAGGGACGGCCAAATTAACTGCCAATTTTCTTACCAGTTTTGTTAACAAAGGTTGAATTTGTCCCAGGGGCCACAAGGCACTTATTGACAGGGCTCTCACCACTCCGGTATTTTACAGACACAGCCAGTAATCAACCTTTTGGACCTGGTGCTGGCATAAGTAAAATGTCGGCAATGCAAAGCCAGCATTAGAGAAATGTATGGGAGACTGTATACGTGGTGTGCGGAAGGTCCACCCTTATGCCGAAAAGCTTTGGAAGGCCTTGACAACGGTGCTGATTCCAGGGAGAAGCAGATGAAGAAAAAAGATAGAAGAATGGGAATGTGGGAGAGTGTGTGGTAAGAATGATGATGACTGTGATGATTGGAGATGGGAGTTATGGTGTACCACTATTAGTGTCAAGGTCAGTATATAGTGATGGGAGCTATGCTGTTCCACCTTCAATGACTGGCTCAGTATATAGTAATAGGAGACATGCTGTACCACCATCGGTGCCTGGGTCATTATATAATGATAGGAGTCAAGATGTATCACCGTCGGTGTCTGGTTCACTATGTAATGACAGGACTCATGCTATAGCACTGTTTGTGTCTAGATCACTATATAATGCTAGTAGTTATACCTTACCACCCTCAGTGTCTGAATTACTATATATTTCTAGGAGTCATGCTCCTGTCACCATCTGTGTCTGGATCACGATATAAAGATGGTAGTCATGCTGTACCACCGTCTCTGTGTCTGGATCACAAAATAGTAGTAGGAGTCATTCTGTACCACCGTCTTTTTCTGGATCACTATGCAATGATGAGAGTCCTATTGTACCATCTTCTGTGTCTGGATCACTATATAATGATAGGAGTCATGCTGTACCACAGTCTGTGTCTGGCTCACTGTATAATGATGGGAGTTGTGGTGTAGTACTGCTAGGGATAACCTGTACAGAGAAGCCTGAAGCTCAATATCGTAGGGTCATGCAACGTTAAGTGACTGCAAAAGCAAAAAGGTGGTACACCTACTTACAGAATCAAAGCCTACCAAGGCACCTGATTTTAGGCTGCCATTCTCTTTGTGCCTAACTTGATCACTGATGTCCCACAGTCAACATTGTGTCACATAATCTTTTAGGACCTCATATGTCTCTTCTTCAGGTGAAGTAACACACACCCCCAGACATTGACACTAACACAAACCCACACTTACACATCCAAACACACTAACATAACCCAGACATACACAAACAATAACATACCCAGACACATAGCCACATATTAGACTTATGTATTTGGATTTGTACGACTTGCAAATTTATAGAATTTTGGTAAATTCTGTTATTTGGATAAGGCCCCAGAAATGAGGCCAAACCCCTCAAAGATCTAAATTTTTTTTGTCTGCACTCTCTCACACACTCTCTCATGCGTGGCCAACCACTTCTGCTTCTACTGACCACTTCTTTCTTCATCTTCTCCCTTATCTTCAGTCTTCTTTCTTTGTCCACATCTCGGTGGACATAACACTTAGCGGACATAACACTTACATTCCTCCAATCCTGTGTGCATGGGCAGAGTTATATGTTTATGGGCAGGCATTTGAAAAGGTAGTGTTTATGTTTTTGTCAAGCCGTTATTGTTTTTGGCCTAAAGAGTATAAACTTAGTCACTGTAACACATTTGAACCCAGGAGGACTATTTAGTACTGTTTTAAATACATTTTTAAAAAAAATACTAAAAGCAGCAATCGTGAAAATTTCCGCCATGAACCATGTCCGTGCAAATCTCTGGTAGGGGGTCACATGATCTCTTGGAACTCAGACTCCTGAGAGCACCAGACTGAGAGGAGATCTGGGACTTTGAGGGGAGTCTTCTGTGAGTGAAGTCTGAGTACTGAGTAACTCCTGTGCATGCAATCTGGCCAAATCCTGTACGTGATCTATACATATAATTTAAGGTTTCCAGTCATTATTTTCTTATCTACGCTGTGAATTTTCAGTTGCTCTATACCTGCAAGGCTGGAATTGTGTGTTATTCAGTTGCAATCCTTTGTTCCCGTGTGTGATTTATTTACTTTTCAGTAAAATAAATCTATAACTGCAATGTGTTTCCTTGTGTTGTTTATTTGATATATACCTGAGCAACATGGGGGGGAATGGAGGTTTCCAGTGGTGTCATTGGTTGCGTGCTGCGGGTAAAAATCACACTGGGTGCCAACCGAACCTGCTGTCTACTCTGCTCAGAGCCAGCCCAAACTATAGGCAAGGTGGGGGCAAGCATAGAGCACAGATCTACGTTGGTGCACCACCTCTGTGGCGGACTGGACTGCCCTTTACTGGAGGAGGAAGACTGTCTGGGGAGATCTTGGCTCTAAATAAAGGGAACGCAAGGTCTCTTCAGACCTGTCTCACTGCTCCCTCACTGGCCACTTTATTAGGTACAACTTGCTAGTACCGGGTTGGCCCCCTTTTGCCTTCAGAACTGCCTTTGTTTTTCGTGGCATACTTTTTACAAGGGGCTTAAAACATTCATCCATGATGCTCTCGTTCCACCACATCCCAAAGGTACTCTGTTGGATTAAGATCTGGTGGAGTGTGGAGGCCATCGTTGATCGCCTCCTAAACACTTTTAAAACGGGCGTCCGCCGCCATACCATGTATGGCGGATGTGGACGTCCCGGGGAGGGGCCAGACATGGCCCCCGATGCCGATCTCGGCCTTGCTGAATGCCTCGACATCGAGGCATTGCAGAAAGGCTGTTTAAGCGAAGAAAGTGATCGTTGATCACTTTCCAAGCTTATTTAATTTTTTGACGGCCCTGAACCGGCAAAGGTCATTAAGGGGTTAAGCAAGCATGGGATAGGCATAAGGCCAAGCTAGATATAGGATAAGGGCAGGTACTAAGGAAAGTACTCAGAAGTTGGTGCAGACTGGATGGACCTAATGGTTCTTATCTGCTGTCAATTTCTATGTTTCTATGTTCAAGAAACCAGTTTGAGATGATGTGAGCTTTGTGACATGGTGCAGTATCCTGCTGGAAGTAGCCATCAGAAGATCGGTACACTGTGATCATAAAGATATGGACATGGTCAGCCCAAAGTGTGCCAAGAAGATGCCCCCCCCATACAACATTACACCACCAGCCAGAACTGTTGATACATGGCAGGATGGATCCATAATTTCATGCTGTTTACGCCAAATTATGACCCTGCCATCTGAATGTCGCAGCTGTAGTCGAGACTCATTAGACCAGGCAACGTTCTTCCAGTCTTCCATTGTCCAATTTTGGTGATCCTGTGCAAATTGTAGCCTGTTTCCTGTTCTTAGCTGACAGGAGTGGCACCCTCCTTCTGCAGCTGTAGCCCATCTGCTTCAAGGTTTGAAGTGTTGTGGGTTCAGAGGTTGTATTCTGCATACCTTGGTTGTAATGAGTGGTTATTTGAGTTACTGTTGCCTTTCTGTCATCTTGAACCAGTCTGCCCATTCTCCTCTGACCGCTGACATCAACAAGGGATTTTCATCCACACAACTGCCGCTCACTGGATATTTTCTCTTTTTCGGACCATTCTCTGTAAACCCTAGAGATGGTTGTGCGTGGAACTCCCAGTAGATCGGCAGTTTCTGAAATACTCAGACCGGCCCTTCTGGCACTAACAAACATGCCACGTTCAAAGTCAGTTAATCCCCCTTCTTCCCCATTCCGATGCTCAGTTTGAACTTTCGCAAGTTGTCTTGACTATGTCTACATGCCTAAATGCATTGAGTTGCTGCCATGTGATTGGCTGATAGCTATTTGTGTTAACAAGCAATTGAACAGGTGTATGACTAACATCATATACAGTCATACTGTATTTTCTCAATTATAAGATGACCCTGATTATAAGATGACCCCCCAAAATTTGAATATTTAGGAAAAAACCTGAATATAAGACTACTAGTAAAAAGTTTTACTAGTAAATATTAATTCACATGTAAACTATTTTTTTTATATTTAATAAAACTATGATTGAGAAAATGCATTTCATTTTATTTCCCACTCTGCCCGCGGATATGCCTTGTACCCTCCTAATTGCCACTCTGCCCCCTTCCCCCGACCAATGCATCCCCAGACTTGCCCCCTGGTGTCGAGTCTGAGCAGCCAGTGAATGCTTGCACAATACACGTAGATAACCTCTGCTTCTGCCTGGCACCTCCGCAGGGGCTTCTATGACTGAGCACCAGAAGGTCACGTGATGCTGGCGCTCCGTCATAGCAGCCCCAGTGGAAGTTCTGGGTAGCAGCGGAGGTTGTCTGCGCGCATCGCACAGACGTTTACTGGCTGCCAGGCAGGAGGATACAGATCCCCTGCAGCTCTCCGGGGGATCCTCCTCTCTGGCAGCCACTAAACATCTCCGCAATGCGTGCAGACAGTCTCCGCAGCTACCCGGAACTTCTGCTGGGCCTTCTACGGTGGAGTCCCGGAAGGTCATGTAAGGCCAGCGCTCCATCACAGAAGCCCCGGGCAGCAACGGAGGATGTCTGCACGCATCATGCAGACGTCCACTGGCTGCCAGAGAGCAGGATCCAGGTCCTCTGCAGATCTATTTGTGAGCTCTGATTATAAGACGACCTTGAATATACAGTGAAGGAAAACATCATTTGATCCCCTGCTGATTTTGTATGTTTGTCCACTAAGACATGATCAGTCTATAATTTTAATGCTAGGTTTTTGAAAAGTGAAAGAAAGAAATAAGTATTCGACCCCATGGCAAAACCCTTCTTGGCGATCAGAGGTCAGACGTTTCTTGTAGTTGGCCACCAGGTCTGCACACATCTCAGGAGGGATTTTGTCCCACTCGTCTTTGCAGATACTCTCCAAGTCATTAACCCCTTCGTGACAATGGCTGATTTTATTTTTTGTACCCTTCGTGACAATGGCCGTTTTAACATTTCTGCTCTACTCGTGTTTAGCTGTATTTTTCTTCTTTCCCATTTACTGAACTCACACAAGTTATATATTGTTTTTAGGGCAAGAAGGGCTTTCTTTAGATGACATTGCTTTGATTGTATCATATTAATTACTATTAAAAAAAAAAATTGTGAAAAATTTAGAAAAAAATGACTACCTTATTTGAAAAAATCTTTTACTCATCTGTAGAAGGTAATGAAAAAAAACTACTAAATAGATTCTACTATTAGAGTTTAGAAATACCCAATGTTTTTGGTTTTTTTGCCTTTAGTACAGGTAGTGTTTTGCCATTTCAAAACCATCTGGTAATTCTTCCCCTCATGGGCCATTTCGGGTATTTTTAATGCAATTTACCCCATCAAATCATATTTTTGAAAACTAGACACCCAGGGTATTTCAAATGCTAGTATTTTAACTCTTTCCATGCACTAATTCTACCACCAGTCTTCAGGTATGAATTAACAGCTTCTGGTATATGTCACTATATACACCCCAATATGGTGTTCAGCTACATCTCCCGAGTACATAGATATCTCAACATGAATGATTTTGCCTGGCTGTTTGGGGGCAAAAGGGCCACATTTGGCGATCCATTGCCCATGCCCAGTTTGATACATCTTTGAGCCCGGCCATTTCATTGTGCCCTATAAAACCATATATTTTTGAAAACTAGACGCCCCAGGGTATTGTAACTCTTTCCATGCACTAATCCTACCACTCTGTCAAAGTTTGTGGTAGCCATTTTTCACACACATTTTACTTCAGTTATGAATTCTGATTAAATTCTAATTTGTTTCCTCTGTGTTACCCTTTCAAATCCATGTCTGCAGGACACCTTGAATATATCTATACATGGTTGGTGGTTGCCACTATACTAAGGTAGAACTCGCCCTATTAACGCAAAAATTTCAATTTTCAAAAAAAAAAATAATAATAATAATAATGCCACCCCCAAATGAAATTAGAAGAAATTATGTTTGAACCTTTATTGACAAATATAGAAGTGTGCTGGTAATAAGACACAGGCAGAAATTGTAGAATGCAAAATAAAAAAAAAAAACTCAATGATTGAGCATGATGCCCAAGATCGAGGAACAAAAGTTTGCTTAATTTGTTATATATAAACTTGAAATTACCTCACACCTGTAGACAAAAAATATATAATTATCTGTACAACTATTTACAGAGTATTCCCACCTGCATTCTGGTGTCCCATCAGGTGTATTGCCACATCTGAAAAATAAAACCTAGTATTCAATATCATCTTTTGGTTTTTACAAAAGCACTTACTAAATAACTGTTTCATTTGCTTTTACATCATACTGATCTGATACAAAATACCTGAATGCTATGCTTAAGTTATTAGACGTTTTAGCTTCTTTAAAGAGTTTTCACTTGTAAGTTTCCAACCAGTCCATACATAAAACAAAACATCACCGCACTCTGCTGGTATGTGCACGTTTGGGTGACAAGCTATTAGAGAATGATTTAGCCTCATTTGTCACGGGACGCCACAGCATGTATGGGCTTTTATGTTTAACTTCAAGTTTTTGTTCTTTGCCAGCCTCTATGCTCTTTTCAGTTTTGGCCGCATCACCCTGTGTACACAAAAAAGAAAACAATTCTATATCATTGTCAAGATTTACGATTCTCATCAGTAAACACCATAATAAAAGTAATCTCAAAATGTAAGTTTAACACTGTCTTAAGTTTAATCATTATCACAATTTAATCTTGCAAGAGGGGGAGCAAGTTAACCATTCTTATGCATTCATAATTTCACAACTTACAGCGTGGCTAGAAGAACTGCGACTCTTGGAACGAGACCTGACACTTTGGCTTCTTTTCACATCCTCAGACTGCTGCAAAACAGAGGAACCGCTAAGTTAAAAGCAAGCTTCTTAAATGGATTTTTTGGAAGAATGAGGAATGAAAATCATTTTTTTTTAATAAAAAAAATGGATGTCTAGTTCTAGGACTGCACTGTTTTAAACATGAAATAAAACGCATATTTACCCTTAAGTAGTTCTTAACTTGGAACAGTTTCACCTCTTCACAGCTGCATTGAACAAGTTACAAACAGCAAATTTATCTCAGTTTTCATTGCTTCACTACAAGATACCTTAAAGAGGAAGTCCCATGGGGTGGTGGGGGTAGCATAGGCTTGCATTACCCAACTACAACATTCCTTTACATGCCTTTCATTTAACTGGAGGCTGCCATCGTTATAGGTTACTTTCTACAGGTCTCTGCCAGGAGACTTTATTAAGTCTCTCCGCCTATGGATGATTTAAGACTGAGTGCCATTACATTACTCACAAAATGTTGGGATTTCCCCTTTAAGGAGATTGAACCACTTAAAAGTGAACTGCCTTCCTATGTACCATTTAAGTTTTATACAGCAAACAACCATGGTATACAAAATAATTAATGACAATAAATGAGCAAGGTAGACTTTGCTAATGACGACTTGTTATATGCAAGACCAAAGGCACCATCTCAGCAGCATAGTTAACTTATCTGCATGGTTGCAGGCCTCTTCTTCATCACAGTCAAACATCTGGAACATAGTTAAGTTAATAAATCATGATTACCTGTACCGTGTCCAAAACATCTCCAGCTTTATTTGCCTTTTTTTTTTATAATAGATATCTATCTACCTATCTGTAAAAATGAAAACCCCACAAGGAGGAAAAAGTGGCTTTAAATTTAGTTCTGGGTCATCTTGGTTTTCCTCACTACTGTTTCCAGCATGCAACAGATACAAAATACCATAAGAACACACATTTGCTTTGTGTGTTTTTTTGTTTAGAGAAGCACGCTCCAAGAAAAAAAAAAGTTAGTAATCCAGACACCATCTACTGTTTACATGGTGTCTGTTAGTAGGACTACCCAAAAACTGGGTGCTTATACCAAAAATCAAGAATACCTATACACAATCAAAACATTACCACCCGCTTCTTATCCTCAAAGGCTGGAGTTCACATCCATTTCTATGAAAACAGAAATAAAGCATTTAAACTGCACACTTAGCTGCATTTTCAAATGTGTGTTAACACGAATTTCATTCCTGCACCACTGCTTTTTAGGTCAGATTTAAAACACAACTGAGTTCCACTAGTATTTATATTTGGATAATTGGGAGATCCAGTTGCTTAAACAACCAGGTTAGCTTTATACAAAAAGCCGGTCCCATTTATATTTAGCAGTTGGTTAGACACCCCTAGACTAACTCATCAACAATAGAGGAAGAATACCAGGAGCTCTCTGGCCATTGTTGAATGGCAATTTCAGTGCTATTATGCATGATAATTGATAGTTACACAATATTTTAAATATACACCCCAGCACATTTACCTAGCTGTGGATAATCATTTGGTGCTACATATTGATTGAAGAATCAATTTTACAATAATCGGGGGCAAAATTACATTTTGTAATGAAGTTTAGGAAAACAAAATCACTTTCAACTGTTGCCAAGGTAATTCCCTTTGCGTTAACATCCCATGCAGGGAGGCAAAGTAGATCTGACTCCTTAACAAGCCAGAAGGCTTGTTTTTCCTTCAGAAATCTCATGGTGCTGCCACAACCACAAGGGATTCTGGGTAGGCGGATGCAAATAAGATTAATTATCACCTTTGCCTCTATATCCACTTTATAAAGGGAGTGTTTAATACTTCCACTACCCATTAAATTTAAGTGGAAGGGTTTCCATCACCTTTACCCACCATAACTTATGTAATGGGACTCCTTAAGAAGGAGCAGTACAGCGCACAATCCTTGCTTAGCAATAGAGTTCTTTCCATCTACAATGTAGGAGGGGGAAGCTGCTCTACTAGAGATTCTCCCAACTTCAGCTTTTTATGAAATTGGCTTACACAGCATAACCGGTTACAGAATATGCAAGATTGATACATTAGGAGATTAACAGAGCTATAGTAAACCTAGCAACTATTACCTGTGTTGACATCAACAGCCTTAAGTTAGTTAACATACCTCTGAATGCTTCTTTAAGTCCTTGAGACTCTCTGGAAGCTCCACCTCTTTTCCTAGCGCCTTGGAAGCATTCATTTTGGCAATTTCCAACAGCTGCAGTTTTTCTGAGGGGGGAAAAAAGAAAATGAAACAACCACTAGGGAGACAAACCTGCAATATGGCAGACGCAATAGACTGTTGTTGTGATACACCACAATTACACTGACCTTTCCCCTTGATGAATTTAATTGAAATGAACATTAATAGGAAGGGTAACAAAGCAGACTCAAACTAAGGTGTTTTTTTTTGTACAAACACTAGACATGATTTGGGGAAGTGACATACCCTTTTCACTTAATCTGAGCGGGGTCCTGCTGCGGGATCTGGTTCTTGATCTGCTCCTCCAGCTTCTGAATGTAGGAGAGTAAGGCCGCCTTACAAAGCCATAGTACCTTCTGCCACGAGACCTTGAGCGGCTCCTTGAACAACGGCTTCTGCGATATGACCCCAGTCGAGAATGTGATCTGCTACGTGATCTGTACCGAGGTGGCGAACGGTAGTACCTTCTGTAAGCAGAAGAATATCGTTTTCTCTGACGAGGGCTATAGGACCTGGAGCGGCTTCTAGAGTAAGACCTGGAGCGGCTCCTGGAATAAGACCTGGAGCGGCTTCTTGAATACGATTGTGAACGTCTTGATCTCTTATGTCTATACTTTCTGTCACGAGAACGTGACCTGCTCCAACTCCTTGATCTTGATCGTGAATAGCTGGAATCTGACTCAGAGCTACGTGAAGAGGATCTTGAGGTTGACTTCTGCTTGCTGGAATGTGTTTTAGATCTTGAGCGAGACTTTCTATCTTTTGGAGAGCTTAACGTGAGATCATCCATAAAATTGGTCATTTCACTGGTTCGACACTTTGCCTCATTCGCAAAGGAGCCACTGCTTTTGTCTTTGTCTGCTGAGGGGAGAAAAACAAAACGTTTGATGTAGAATGTTAGGAATTTCAGACTTGACACTTGCAAGCTGAAGAGGACCAGGCAAATAAAAGGACGACAGTAAGAAAATGATCAAAATTAAAAGAAAAAATTTAGGTGGACAACTGACACTTAAGTAGCCATGGCTTTCTAATTTGTAGTCTATTTACTCTTAGCATTTTAGGATTCTAAACCTTTCTAACTTGGTTCTTAAAGTTAGAGAAACTACTTTAAATTCTGACACAGAATAGCCACAGCATCTTAAAGAAATACCATACCATTCGCTTTAAAAGCTCCAGGGCATTAACAGCTTTTTACAAAGTCAAGGGTCTCAATTGATTATTAACGACAACAGTTGCCACCCCCATTCAAAGTTTTGTACATCCCCTGCACTCACCATTTACTTTCTCACTGCAGCTTCGTTGGTTCTGCATAATCAACTCTACATCCGCATCATTTCTATGAGGAAAGAAGAAAAATTATTAGACAATGAGGTCAAACTACTTTTCATAAGCAAAAATTAATTCTGAATACGTTTGCCACATTCGCTGTGCGGCTCAGCAGGTAAGTAGTTTGTAAGTAGTTAAGTTGATATGCAGACTGCGTACAGCAGAGAGGTTGACGCTCTCTTAGCCGTTTTAT
Organism: Spea multiplicata; assembly: GCA_009364415.1. NCBI lineage: Eukaryota > Metazoa > Chordata > Amphibia > Anura > Pelobatidae > Spea > Spea multiplicata. The sequence continues at coordinate 24,644 of VKOC01049126.1, forward strand.
TTTAGGATAAGGACTAAGCAAATTTACGTTAATACGGAATTAACACGCATTAACTTTAGGAAAAATATCGCCTTCAAAATGGTACTAGATTTTTTCCGTGCTAAACGCAGTTTACCACACAAACCAGCTCTTCCTTTCTCAATTGGGGAACATACGAAGCCAGGCAAAGAAATCAGCCTGACTGTGCACGAAATGGCGGACACTGCTTCCGTCCGCCATTACACAACAGCCAGCTAACCCAATGCGCAAGCAAGAGGAAAAATGACAGTAGATCAGAGCCGCATTACACAACATACTACCGAAGCTCATGAAGACATTCAACGAAGTTCACGATTAATTAATTTGACATGTTAAAAATGCCTCACTCCACTTTCCTCTTTTTTTAACCACAGAAAATGCCGTATAAAGTATAGGCGGGTTTGAGAAACATGAAAACAAGATGACGGGAACGCCTACGTAGGTGCACCCCATACGTTATTTTACCTTTTTAGGCATTCCAACCTTAACAAAACCGACAGTAAAAGCATTTTACCACTAAAATAAACGTTGTTAAAAAAAATGCCTCGGAGAAAAAAAACCAGACTAAATACATACCCGCGGTTCGAGGGGACAAAACCGGACTCCGAAATATCTAACTCGACGGTCCGAGTCATTTCGGAAATTGCGCGACGAAAACCCAAGACAAAAATAAGGAAAACAAACGTTTAATTAAGCGCTATTGGCACCGCACAATCTCCTCGACGATCCACGGTCAACTGACTAGCACGGTGAAATTTTCCCGAACACTTTACTCAAACAGATCAAAAGGAGCGAGGTGAACGCTCACTGGTAGAAAATGAGGGCGTAGCCAACTGTAATTGGTTGCTATGGTAGTCAATCTCTTAATTGCATCTGAAGGGTGGAGCGCTGCAGTATGAGAAGAACATTCTGGAGCCTAGAAAAAAAAATAGGGCAGTGCAGGTTTACCCCGTTTTCGTTTTGTGCTTGTTGTACACGTAACCTGTGTAAAGCACTGCTTAGTTTGCTGTTAGGGTATCGACCGGTTCTCTAAAAAAAAAAAATATATATAAGTTTTTCTGTAACTTACGTTATTAACCCATTCAGGACCAAGCAAGTTTGCGCTAAATAAATAGCCAGTGCAAATCACCTCCGAAATGTATTTAGGTGTTTGTCCTTATTTTGGAAACACCTCATTTGCCTGGTAATTTAATTTATTTTGGTAAATGCAGGGTAAAATATGAATGATGTGTATTGCTAAATTGCTATTGCTGTTATTGCATAACAAATCTATATTAACCCCAGAGGTTTTTGATACCTCACATCCCGGAGCAACTTTGCTATTTTTGCGCTATGTCGGCTCAGCGATTATTCTCTTTTCCTGCGAATAGTGTACCCATGTGAACTATATACTGTTTTGAAAAAAACACCTAATTTTTTTTTAACATTTTCTCCCTGAATCCTCATAAAAATAGGTAAAGTGATAGAAAATCCCCACCAAGTTTATCAATTCAGGTGTCCTGATTTCAGAAATACCTAATTTATATAGATTTTCTATAGTTTCCCAGCACTTATAGGGAACATACTATAAGGTGTACATTTTTTGTAGAATATTTTTTAAAATGAATAACCATTTTTTTGTTCTCCTTTTTCAGCATGGGAGGAGGGTGAGAGACATGGTTTCTCACTCTCCTCCCCGCGATCCCCCTGCACTGATTACACTGTGATCTCAGGTATACTGCTGAGGAGGCGTATTAATTTTTGGCCTCAGAATTTCTGAGGCCACTGACAGCATCAGATTTTGACGTTGGTCAGTTCACAGATACATCTAGTGATGTATCTGTGTCTGCTGGGTCTACAGCCACAAGTAGTGGTGGCGGTGTACCCAAGGAGTGAGTAGCGCCTAATAGGTATAAGCCAGCTGTTCCTTCCTTTTACTGCAATTCCTGGCATCAATACAGATTTTACAGGATTTACTCCATTGTAGTTTGTGCAGATTTTTTGGAGAGAAGATGTCTTGGAGACATTGTGTCCCAATCCAACCTTTATGCCCAGCATTACAGTGCTGCTAGACCCCCATTGATGTGCCCGAATTTCTTAAATTCTGGGCATTAACTATGCTAATGGGAATTATAAAAAAGCCTCCTTCCGCTTCTATTGGAGCACCAGCCCCATCCTTAGTACCCCCATTTACACCCAGTCGATGGTTAGAAGGTATGAAATGGTCCTTCATTTCATGCGTTTTAGTGATAACAGCCTGTGTCGCAGTTGAATCCCTGATGAAGTATAAAGAAATGTTGGGATTCCAGCAGTATATTCCTTCCAAGCCATCCAGGTATGAAATAAAATTGTATAAGCTCTGCGAGAGCGAGACTGGGTATACTCAGGCTTTCCAGGTATACAAGGGAAATGATAACCACCTTGACCCTCCAGGTTGCCCGGAACATCTGAGAACCAGTGCCAAGATTGTTTGGGACAACTTTTATACAAGCGTCCCTTTGTTCAAGCAGCTGTTTTGAAAAAAAGAACCGCATGGGTTTCCCACAACTGGCATGAACCTGACTACGAAAGGGGGAGACCTCAGCTCTATGTCAAGAGGAGCTCTTGGCATTGAAGTTCATGGACAGAAAAGAAGTGTGCATGCTGAGCACCATCCATGATGAGAGAACTGTGGAGGTTTCTGTCCGTGGCAGTGCTGGGGTCACTATAACAAGAACATGGGTGGGGTCGATCTGTCAGATCAGCTCCCACAGCCTACATCATAATGAGGAAGGCAAAGGCCTGGTACAAGAAGATTGCAATTTATCTGATGCAAATTGCAACCTACGACGCTTGCACGAAAAAGCAAATCCCAGAATGCAACTGTCTTCAGTCATTTTTGGTATCTTATACCAAGATGTACCTGGTCCCAGTCGGTGATGGAGTCTAACAAAATTAGGGCTACCCATTTTATTTTTAGAATTCCTCCTACAAAGAAGAAGCAGAATCCCCCAAAAAGATACAGGGTATGCTACAGCAGGGGCAAAGAAAGGACACCACGTTCTACTGTCCAGATTGCACTGGAAAACCTGCACTCTGCATTGGTAACTGCTTCAAGCTGTACCACACAGCCGTTCGCTTAACGGTGCTAGATCAAATCCTTTTTGGAGAGAGGCCAGGCTTTCTTGTAGCCTGCCCCTTCTGAAAGTTGGGTACAAAAAAAAATTTTGACCAGATGTCAAAATTCCAAATTGAAACAGTGAATTACGCATGTCACAAATATTACCTTTTAGCCCTCACTCAACCTCACAAACCTATGCATGTGGGGTATCACTGTAGTCAGGACATGTTGCTAAAGACATATTGGGGTTTGACAGTGGCACATACCAGGACCTGTATATTTATAACTAAAGTACAATTTGTGTGATGTACAATTTCTTTTTATTTTACCAGCTAGGGATTAATTATTTTATGATGCAGCGCAGGTATACTGCTGAGGAGGCGTATTAATTTGTGGCCTCAGAATTTCTGACAACATCTGACAACAAACCCCGGCGCACAGCAGCTGTTGCCGCGCGGATCACAAGGGAGCGGTATCGGAGGTCTTTAACAGACCTCCCGCTCCCTTGAGTGATTAAGCCAGGTTCATTGCTGTCCGGTCTCTGTAGGGTGCCGCAAGTTGCGCACCCCCTGATGGAGCGGCACCGGGTTGGGACCGCCCCCCACCGCCGCCCCTGGAGGTGTGGCCGCCCTGTGTGGTCGCACACCCCCAAAGGCCGGCCCTGCTCTAAGGGGCCGGGAAGCCCCCACCATGGCTGGCCTTAGGGGTCTGCGGCTGCACAGGGTTTAAATTAAAACATCGGGTTTTTGCGGCGGTTAATGCGGCCGTAGGTAGGGTAGGGGCCTGGAGCTGCAGCTCCATCAGCCCCTAAGTCAATGAGGCCCTGCCGTGGCCCGGCCCACCGATGGTGTGCCCGATGGCCAGTCCGGGCCTGATGTCAGCCCTCCTCCCACCTGAAACACCTTCGTGCTGCTCACCAGAACGCAATCTGAAAAAATAGCTGGTGAGTCGGCAACCTGAGCGCGTGCCAGTACTAAAGGCTTTGTGTGCCCGTTGTGGCATCGCTGGCCTATGTCCTCAATCACATTTTCAACTTTGCCTTACTTGTTATCAAGGTAACCTTTGCTTCCATTGGTCTGTGTAACTACCGGGTTGTTTAACTGTTATCTACTAGGCCTTTGGGACATGCTGCTTAATCATCTTAAAACAACCTTTGAATGTTTTGCAATCTATAAGAAATTGTTTTCTTCGCAAAGAAAAAATAATAAGCCATGTCCAAAGAAACCTAAATCTTCCGTTCTTCCTAGAATTATCATCAGGGTTTTTTAATATAGCAGGTCATATATACCTCTACAATTTAATGTTTTCAGGTGGCTTTATATTGTTTTTTTTCTTAGTGTGATTCATTGTGTTAGCCATACATATTTAAAAGGAAATATTGTAACGAATTTAATATGCATTCATCACCTTGTAAAACCGTCTATCTTTAGGAGAAGTTGCAGCTTCTCCTTGGTCTAGTTTGTCGCGCCACTGTCGGCTGGTGGTGATTAAAGCGCGCAAAAGCTGTTTTGCTAATTGGTGAGTTCTATTCAGAATAGTATCCAACACACCATACTGTGAAAAAAATTCTGTTAATTTTACAGAAAAAACTGGCAGCTGTGGTTGCCAGAATAAGTCTGTAACAAATACATTAAAAATGTAAACAACTTTACAGTTTTTCATAGTAAATTGTACAATTTACACCTGTTGTAATTCACAAAACAATACATTTTAAACTGTTTTACAGTTTGAAAAGGTAGATTTTACAGTTTAAAACTCTTGCAAATTACAAAAAAATACATTTTAAACTGGTAAATCCAACACTCACCTACTGACACCAGAAGGCTTGTTTTTCCCTCAGAAATCTCATGGCGCTACCAGAACCACAAAGGATTCTGGGTAGGAACATGCAAATAACGTCAACAATTATCACCTTTTGCCTCTATATCCACTTTATACATGGATCCCTAGAAAGTAATTGCCCACTGTACTTTTTTTGTATTTAATACTGATTATGGTAAAACAAATATTTTATGCCTGTTTTGACAATATTACATTGGTACAGATAGTCTATACGTAGTAGTGCGACACAGCGCAGGGCGGTACATGTTACAGTACGACTTCAGTTTACAGAAAGCTCAGTAATATACAGTAAAAGCAGTGTACAATTACGTTTCCAGGGGGCCGAGGAGAATGGGGCTAGTCTTCAGCCTCTAGACTGTCCTTGAGAGAGTAGTCTCTCAGCAGGCTGTGGATAAGCCTGCGGCAGTCACGGACTGTGACCTGCTCTCTCCTCAGCACCAGGCGGTTCCTGGAAAACCATAGAGCATCCTTTACACAGCACATGAGACGCCAAGCATCATCAATGGCGCTCTCTGAGTGTGTTCCTGGAGAAAGTCCGTAAAAAACAGAATGGTAAGACAGGTATCGATAGAGCCCTTGAGATCCACTTCTAGGGCTCTGAACAAAGCTGTGCACTGCCAGAACAAGTGAAGGGAAGTCTCTTCCTCCACAATGCACTATGGGCAGTGTCTATATCTGCACAGACCCCTGGCATGCATAAATGTCGTTAGGGGGAGACCTCCCTGAATGGCCATCCATGCAATGTCTTTATGCCTGTTGGTTAGCCTGCTCGATGCCACGTTAGCCTAAACAGTCCTGGTTGTGGCACCGGGGAGTCCTGGGATGTTCAGGATAGTGTCTTTGGCTCTGATGAGCTTGTGGATCACACAGGGTAACCACATGTCTGGTTTAACTCCCTCTCACTTTTCCCACTGGAGCTGCCTCCACAGGGGCAGTAGGAAGTACGTCTCTGAGAGTCCTGCACATGCAGTTGCACACAAAGAAGGCCCTCAGCATGGTAGGGATGTCGGGTTCCTTGTACATCACTGCGCGCTTTACTCTGTCCATTTTGGAGCCCCAGATGAGGTGGAAAACTGCTCGGTTGATGGCTCGGTGAATGGTGACCAGCAAGGGCCAGACCTAAGCCACGTACTGCAGCACGGGAAGAATCTTGTTGCGCAGCACCAGCACTTTCCTTTCAATGGTAAGGTCTCCACAGCCCAAATTTCTGCTTTCCTTTATTGAGTCTCTCCTCCCAGCTTTTCAGGGCCGCGCCGTCTTTGCCGAACCAGACTCCCAGGATCTTTAGGAAGTCGGTTTTGACGGGAAACGGGATCGGCTCAGAAGTCAGGTCCCACTGCCCGAACAGCATGGTCTCTACTTCCCGCAGTTGACCTTTGTGCCTGAAGCTTGGCTGAAGTCCTCTCACATCTGGACGAGCGCTTTCACCGACAGGCAATCTGCGCAGAAGATGGTCATGTTGTCCATGTAGAGCGACCACTTTATCTCCTTCTTGTCTCTGCCCGGCGCGGTGATCCCTCTGATCTCTGGATTCCGTCTGATGCACTCGGCGAAGAGCTCTATACAACAGACAAAAAGAAGAGGTGAGAGAGGGCAGCCTTGTCTGACCCCAGAGAGGACCGGGAAGGGGTCAGTCTTCCAGCCGTTCACCAGCACCAAGCTGCGGATATCAAGGTACATCAGGTTAGCATAACAACAGAACATATACCCCAGCCCAAACCTCCACAGAACATGACCCATAAAACCATGAGATCAAATGCCTTCTCTTGGTCTAGGGTGACCAGAGCGGCACGGACGTTGTGGTCCTTGATGTAGTAGATCATGTCCCTGATGAGGGCCAGGCTGTCTGCGATTCGGCGTCGCAGGTCTGGTCCGGGTGGATGATCTGCCCGATGACTTTCTTTAACCTGGTGGCTAGTACCTTGGCGAGGATCTTGTAGTCCACATTCAGGAGAGAGATGGGACGCCAATTTTTAAGGTCTCATATCTCCCCCTTTCGCTTATACAAGATCGTGATCATTCCCTCTCTCAGCGTGTGGTCGAGGAGGTGCGGGCCAATGAGGTCCCACAGCGTTGTGTATAACTCGGCTGGGAGACCATCACTGCCCGGTGTCCTGCCCTTCCTGCAGGATTTTGCGGCAGCTCCTCCAGCGTCAAGGGGGCGTCCATGGCTGCACGACCTGTGGGATCAATGGTGTTAGTGATACCTGACAGGAACCGTTCAGCAGCCTCTGGGTCTGTGTCTTTGGGGGGAGTAGAGGTCTCGGTAGTAGTCGACGACCACTTTCTTGACCTCCTCCTTCCCCTGTCATACCACGCCTTTGCTGTCTCTCATTTCTGTCAGGGGCGTGTGGGTGGAGTGGAGTTTCCTGAAAAAGAAAGAGTTACATTTCTCACTCTTCTCCAGGTTCTCCAACTTGGAATGGAAGACAATTTGCTTGGATTCCTCCTCTTTGGTCTCCTCCAGCTCCTCTTCCACGTTCCACCCGCACTGTTGGAGGTCCAACAGGGACTGTAGCTTGCATTGCAGCCGTCTGAATTTCCTCTTCCTTTTACACGCCTGGAGTCTTCCTTTGGCCTAAAAGAAAGAACACAGCTTTACTTTAGTAAACTCCCACCACTGGGCTACAGTGGGGAACAGATACTTGGTACAGACACTATCGTAATATACATTACGCAGTTCGTCCATGATTTCCTGCTTCTCTAACAGGGCACAGGTCAGCTTCCAGGAGCCTCGACCTGGAGGAAACCCTTTGCCCAGGGCACAATGAAGCCGAACAGCCCTGTGCTCTGAGAAGTAGCAGGGCACCATAGAACACTGCTGATGCTCTACCGCTTGAGAGGTGAACACAAAGTCTATCCGGGAACGCACAGAGCCATCCGGCCGGCTCCAAGAATAGTTCACGGAGCCGGTCCCGATGGAGCCCATAGCGTCCCTTAAGGGTGCCTCTGTGACAATCTCTCTGAGCAGTTTTGAAGTTACATCCAGGTTTATTGCATGACTAGAAGCGCGCCCTCCTTCCTCGATTGGGCAGTTGAAGTCTCCGCCCATCACTATGGCCCTGGTGGTGGCCAGCTGGGTCCGCGGGTTCTGGAGTAGCTCCAGCCATTGCTTCTTTTCCAGGGGAGGCGTACAGGGTAATGAGCCTGACAGGCTCTCCTGCCCAGGATCCGTCCACGACTAGGAGTCTGCCGCAGACAAGCTCCTGGACAGAGTTTACAGTGAAGTTGGCTCCTCGGATCAGGATAGCAACCCCCGCCGACTTGCAGGCGTTACCGCCGGACCAAAAGATGGCGATAAGAACGAGAGAAGGGTAAAGCACATTCCTGCAACATATATACGTCACACTGCTGGGAAGAAAGGAAGGTTAGTAAACCGCGCCTCCCGAACTGGTCCTTCATGCCCCTCACATTAATGGAGAAAATAGAAATTGACGCCATTAGTTGGGAGTAAAAAGAAGGTTAGCTCAAACAGAGGCACTAGTTACCGCCTCCTCCCCCTGGTGGGGGAGGATCTTCCCCGCCTTGGTCGATAGGGCATAGGCAGTGGATCACCAAATGCGTTCTTTTGTCAGGAAGCTATAAATAATAGTTGATGTAATAGTTTTTTTTTTAATGTGACCTACTACTATTATAGATTTATTACAAAGCCTACTAATCTATTGTTAGGCCTGCTCAATTCTAAACAAACACAATTTGTTTTTGAAACTCTTCATATTAACATAATTTTACTGTACTTGTACACATTCTTATGTGTAAAATGTAAAACAATTTCGTTCTGTATCCGCCTGACAGAAACATTATTTTAACACTGTCAGCTTGTAAATTTCACTGTATTGAGTTGCTTTTTGTATTACAGTTTT